>NIUQ01000413.1:0-50901 GCA_002796945.1 Plectus sambesii
TCAACTCGCAAATGCAATTCTGTCTTTTAGAAACATTTTTCTGTCCAGTAATGCATCTCTTAACTTTCTCATGGACTATCCGCACGAATGCTAAAGCTACAGTGGCGTCACAAAGTATAGCAACACATGGTTCAGTTTAACGAGACTGTTTGTAAGTCAAGTCGAAAGGCAGCTAGAAAGCTGATGTTCGAGTATGTTGTAGAGGAAATAGCGGGCTTTCAGATGCGCTATGAATCGATTAATTTGATCAAGTACTTTTGGCAGTATGCCAATTTAAAGTCAACCATGTCGCTTTTCAGTCGTCAAAAAGTATAGCAACACATTTATATTATCACCAAATATTAATAAATACTCATTAAATGAATAACAACAAAGCAACATACGGTTACATCATTGTCCATACTTACTACTGAGTCCATTATTGTTAATAACAACCTTGGATCGACGCGATATCGAGTCAACAAGCTTCTCAAATGTGCTATAGGGGACACTATATCAAATTACCTTAATTACGGCGTATAGGGCATCCCGATAAGAGAATTTTTGGCCTTCATCTGTCTCTAGATCTCATCTCAGAAATGCTGAATCAAATTTGTCTAAGGGGATTGCGTTGGCTACTCGATTATGGATACTTTTTTCATTGTGATACCACTCCACCACTAACGAGGGTGAGTGTTCAAATTCATTATTTTGCTGAAAAATCCATCATTCGGCCGTTTTTCGGCGCCCGAATGGCAGAATCCTATTCCCTGGGACTACCAGAAATGATTTGACCACAGCTGGCGTTCATAGAGGACGAACTGCCAAAAAACCACTTGGTCTAAAAAAGAACAAAACCTGCTGACTCAATTTCACCAAAGATCAAAAATCTTAAAAGTCTCAAAAATGGAGAAAAATCCTCTGGAGTGGAGAATTGAAGTTTAATATGTTTTTTCCTGATGACATAATGTATGTGAGACGTCCTGAAGGCGCTCACTTGAATCCCAAGTACCAACTTCCAGCTATTAAGCATGAGGGTGGGAGCATAAAGGTGGGCGATTGGTTTTTCTTGGTCCAGTGTTGGTCCCATTCACTGCGTAGACGGGATTATGGACAAGCACATATACAAGACTATCTTGGACGATGTTATGCTACCGTTTGCGCGCCAAAGTATGGGTCGGGGATGGGTGTTTCATCAGGATAACGATCCTAAACACACGTCCAAGCTGGTGAAGAAATCGTTCCAGATCAAGAAAGTGTCCATTGTCAAGCGACCTGCGCAATCCCCCGACCTCAGTCACATTCAACAGCTACGGGATGGGGTCTAGAGACAGATGAGGGCCAAAAATTCTCTTATCGGTATGCCCTATACGCCATAATTAAGGTAATTTGATATAGTGTCCCCGATAGCACATTTGAGAAGCTTGTTGACTCGATATCGCATCGATCCAAGGCTGTTATTAACAACAATGGACTCAGTAATAAGTATGGACAATGATGTAACCGTATGTTGCTTTGTTGTTATTCATTTAATGAGTATTTGTTAATATTTGGTGATAATATAAATGTGTTGCTTTACTTTTTGACGACTGAAAAGCGACATAGTTGACTTTAAATTGGCATACTGCCAAAATTACTTGATCAAATGAATCGATTTATAGCGCATCTGAAAGCCCGCTTTTTTCTCTACAGCATACTCGAAAATCAGCTTTCTAGCTGCATTCTGACTTGACTTACAAACAATCTTGGAAAACTGAACCATGTGTTGCTATACTTTCTGACGCCACTGTAAGTCATGTCCTAAATGCATGTTTTTATGGCCAGCTTGTGATCCATGACAAGGACTTTTTGATTATTAAACTATGAAACATTTGTGAATGGATTCATCATAGCATGTGTGCGTATTTTCACTTTGCTTTAATATTTCACGGTCGACTGATAAATACATGATGATTTGAGTATCGTATCTGATACCTGAAAGTTATAAGTTCATTTACTGAGGACGTGCATGTCCTTCTCTGTTAATTTTTGCTGAACACAAATGTTATTGGCCAACAACGAAGCTGCAAATACTCCGATTGACAATTTTTAGCTTTTGGTTTGTTTTTTTGCGAGGAAATAAAACTCGAAAACAATGACAAAATTTATTCATGTGATTCAAGTTGTAAAACTTGAATTAAGTATTTAGGCAACAAGATCTAAAGTAAAATACCTTCTTTATTTTAACTTTAGCTAATGGTAATATCCAGTTTTGCTTAAGAGCATCAAATGGGACAAGTTGTAGCCGCGTGCAAGACTGCAGTCGCTGTGCTGAATGCAGTTGACGAAGTGCTGAAAGCAGCAAAACCGATCATTGAGTTATTCACCAAACGTGCTTCACGGCCAGCACCTATGCCTGGTCAAATTCTACTAGAAAACGCGCAAACCACTCCCGAACTTCTAACCTATTCTTCTCGACCGCCAGAGTTTTGGAAAGAACAGAGAGATGCAGCACATCGTCAGTTGGGGATTGATACAGTAATGCAAACTATTATTCTCACTGGGAACCTACGGTGGAACGCGTTTGAATTAGTTGAAACATTTATAATATTGCTAATTCAATATTCATCATATCGATGCTCGGCGCTGCTCTCATTAAATGCAGTCTTAATATTTATTTTTATTCCTGGATTTAAATGAAAGATTTAGTAGAAATAATTTTTATCGAACTGTTTTTTGTCAGTAAATTTAACATTTGTCATTTATCGTCATTACCAACATTTTTCTATGGTTTAATCCAATGGCTAAGTATCAGTCCCAAGCCGATAAGGCTGAAAAATTCAGGGGGGTTATTAACAAGCTTTTACTCATAGTGCCGGTTTCACATCGCGTACTTTAGCCAATGTTGTACTCAAGACCTATCCTTTATCATTGCGTAAAGTACGACTTTAGCTAAATTACGCGATGTGAAACTGGCCCATAGTCATATAATCGGGCGCAGTATTAATGTTCGATTTTCGGCAAACAACAGATGAATTGAAATATCTTAATATAAATATTAGCAACGTTTGCATTGCGATATAAGTTGTGAATTTCTCTCGACCCTATGATATATATTTGCGGTCTCAACTCTTGTCTTATTTTAATGGACAACGAACGTTCAATTACTTTTCAACTAAAGCGACTATAGATTCATGAATTCAATATCGGCTTCTGCGGCAGAGTAAAAGCCGGCAAGTCGACTCTAATAAATGCGCTGCGAGGCATACGCAAAGGCGATCAAGGCTGGGCACCGACGGGCTCTTTCGAGATGACTCAAAAAATCCAGCCGTATAGATTTAACGGCGACGCGTGCAAATTTGGTGTCCTCTGGGATATTCCCGGATGCGGCAGTGGCAGCGTGCCAAATGCAACATACTTCGTGTGAGTGTTTATCATTTGCTGGCTACGCGGTCTAGAGCCACTTTTCCTGCTCTCACTTGCTTGGATATCAGTTGGGCAAGATCTGTTTGACAAAAATACTGCCACTTGGAGTAGAATTGAGCGGATACGTCTCATACCTCTGGCTCGACGAGGTCAGGTAGAGATGACATATGAGACTAAGTAAATTTACCTCTGACTCAACCTGTTATGCTTTTATGAAATAGTCTCCAGGCTGCTTTTCATGTCTTTTATCCGAAGAAAGATATGACTTATACAAGATGCAAATAAATTCAGCTTTTCACTTGCTTATTCACGTATTATTATTTTAAAAGTGACCTCTGGTTGACTGTCTCACTTTTACTTTCTGAATTTTACTCAGTATTTTTCAGAGAGCAAAAACTTTTCGCCTTTGATTTTTTGATTATCATAAGTGAAAATCATTTCGGCGAAGCCGAGAAAGCTTTGGCACAAGAGGCGAGAAACTTCGGCGTTCCCTTTGCATACGTTCGGTCGAAATGCGACAATGACCTCCGCACAATCGCTGAAGAAGAGCGCATCGATTTGCTCACAGACGAACACAGAAGGACGTTCCTTGAAAGTGGTAAGAAACAAAATGTTCAACGATTAGTCGCAGTTGTGATGCATTGCAAATCATAGTGCTTTTTTCATGCTACATAATCGCTTCGACTCGGGTGATCCGGATGTTGTAAGACGCTCGACTGACGATTATTTGCAGCAGATTATATAGCCAAAAGTTTCTGGTCAGTAACAATTAAGCAAGAGGAAAGCGTCATGCGCAGCAGTGCGACGCAGGAAGTGTGTACATAATATTGCAAAACTACTGTTATTTGTTAAGACTGAATTTTCAAAAATGTTACAAATTAAAATAGAATTTGGATCTTATTGGATACTGCATTTTTGCCTACAAAATAGTGACGGATGCCAAATTGATGAAAATGTTGAGAAAGAATCCCATGTGCATACTGTTCTCACTTTTCATCAACAATAGTACTGCTTTGCGTATGAACCTTTTGTAGCGAAACCAAAACTTTGTTTACCTTTTACTGACAAAGAAGTTTCGAATATTACAGAAATCATATATGACGAAACCTACTAATTTTTTAAAGACATTCTTAACGATAAACATAAGACATAAGACCGAAAAACGAGCAAAGAGTTAACAAAAGGAATAAGAGCACCAGTTTTAAATTACATGCAAAAATTCAATTGTTTCTCTTTATCGAATTCGAACTTATTTTGCAGAAAAATTGGTTTTCAAGCGTAATTTTAACAACGACACGAATAACGCACACCACTTTTTGATCAGCTCGCCGGTGATATTGGAGCCGGAAAAGAATGCGCAGTATTTACTGGAAGAAAACGAGCTGCTCCAATTCATATTTAATACCGTATCATCACGCCGAGGTGGTGGACCTAGCCTCGCCTGATGTCACTTTAAATCGATAACGTCAACTGTTAATTGTTCTACGCCTGTTTGTTTTATATGCTTCGATAATAATTTAGCAATTTTTTCGTCGCTTCTTGTCTACAGACAATTTCGTTCAGTTTCTGATTATGCATATATATTATAACCTCATGCTTCGCGCTGTATTACGGTACTTTTCTGTTTCGTTTGTATTCTGATTTCCTGTGTTCATTTTTCAGTCTATGATTGGAATAAAGCCTATAGAGGGATATTTTTTGAATAACGGAACAAAAACGCAATAAAGACAACCCTCTTTCGTCTGATTTTTATTTTGACTTTAACAGTGATTACTATTTCTTTAAAAAAAGATTCCCGCTTAATCAAACATTTAAGATTACAACTATGTTATTGAGCAGACTCTTTAGGTACTCAGGATGGAAAAATTTTAGCTCAAACAATCCAGAAATTGCGAAGGTGGGGAAAAATTAAAATTGACATGCTGACATCTATCTAGTAGTGGGAGTTAGGGAGGTGTAATAAGTATCTATCGCAATGAAGCAAGCATTTTTGGTGAATTTCGGATAACATTAAGGTGCGCGCCTGATGTAGTGAGGTATACCCTCCACAACTACGCTTTGTATTATCAGACGCCGAATGAGATTCAACTTTTGATAGGTACAAATTACTTTAGGAGCTTCAATAAATCGGCGACCAAATCACGTATTGGCAACGCAAACACTTCTGGCACCTCAGTCCATTCTAAGTTAGTTGCTCGCACGCTTAGGCTCTTGACGATTGGCTGTGTCACGATTTCTAAGAGAGAACTTTGCAAGGAATCTGTCTAACCTCTAATATACTTCTAGTAGACATGTCGCCGCTGATGCTAGCGTGCCTTATCAGGAGCATCCTTCCCTCCAAAGCGAGCCGCCTTCTCCTGCTCGCAGCATATGCCTAAGCCTCAAACATAGCTCGACATCCGTCTGAATGCAATTCAATGCTATGAAATAAGAGCTGTAAATTGTTTTCACAAATTCCATTTTTATTGTCTTCTTTCATGTAAGAAACGAGTGTGAGTAATTATTAACGGGTTCCGGTTCTGGAATATTAATACCGAGTGCACTTATCGCTCCCGGTATCGACGTATCGAAAAAGCGAAATAAAGGATTAACATCTTACTTTAAAAGCTGCATTCGTCACACGATACCGTAAATCCTCTAATAATCGCCCTGGGCGATTATTATTTCATAAGGGGTCTGAGGGGGGCGATTATTAGAGGGTGGGCGTTTATTGAAGGGTGGGCGATTACTATTTCAATCGATGTTTGAATGAGGCACTCGTTGGAGAGAGGGCATTTTTTTGTTTCTATCGTCACTTTAACTTATAGAAGCGCTCATAAATCGAAAGATAACGCATTATCAGTAGTAGAATTTGAATATGAATTCAGTCTTGACTTACACTGCACAGGCGTTTTATTTTCTAATCACTCTGAAGGGGGACGATCATTGGAGGGTGGGCGATTATTCGAGGGTGGGCGATTATTATTTCAATCACGGTCTGAGGGGGGCGATTATTAGAGGGGGGCGACTATTAGAGGGTGGGCGATTATTAGAGGATTTACGGTAATTGTCTTCGATTGCTCAGTTTTCAAGAAGTATGCTGCTGACATGGTCTCTATGTTAGAACCCCTGCTTCCGAATCACTCTTTCAATCTTGCGGGCCCTAAATTTTGATCAGTTTCCTAGCAGTTTTGAATATTAAATGCGTCTATGGACTAATCGGCACCAACGTATTTAATATACGAGTGAAGTAATCAGTTTTACGAACAAGCTGTTGCCGAAATATTTAGCAACCATCGCTTTCAACGTTGTGGTGAGTACTGTCGTTGTGCAACAATCCGTGCCAGAGGAGTAAGTTGGTTTGTACTCGTAAAGACAAACTTCTGCCTAAAACTGTGAAACCAAGAACATAAATGACATTTTCAATGTTCCCTATTGCTGTATTAAATTAGGGAACAAAATACAGTAAAAACTACTTCTGAATTGCATATACGAGATGCTTAATTTACATCGATTACATTCATTTGAAGTTGTGATACACTGTTCAAAAGTGACTTGGCAAGTTTTTTGTAGTAGAACTGCGGACATAACTATACCATTACCACTTCAATAAGAATACTTCTCATTCAAAGAGGACGTTTCCTATATCAAGAATAGCATTCTCCTATGCATATCTTAATAGGAAATGTCCTTTTTGATTCAGAAATGTTTTTATTAAACCGGAAACGGTGTACCAAAATAGATCTAATGTATTCATGTACTGATAATCAACGTGACTTTTGCAAAGCGAAGAATGGACTCATAATTAATTGCCTTTGCGTCAAAAAGTGTATTGAGAAAAGATCAAAGAACCGCGCGGCCGTCACGAGCCTTCTGTCAGTGATTCTAGTTTGAACACTCCAACTATTTGGTAACGCGGCCGGTTGAAGGCGATCCCCAGTCCGACTAAAGGTTAATTTTACCCGAAACAACAATTATGTAGAACTGGATTCTGACTCCGAAGCTCAATAAGCGATTTTGGAATTAGAACTGAGCCTTCAAAAAATGATCACCATCCTCTATATCTTCCACTACATGACCACGGTTTTTCTTTTCGTAACCAGTGTTACTGGTCGTCTGGTCCACTAAAACTGGTTGATGATCGCAGCGCCTCGGAACTTTCACATGAACAAAGAACAGAGGTTATCTACAACCAAACTGGGAATATTACGATTGTCGGAGACACACGAATGTTTATTTCAAATGAAACTTGATCATTTACTTTGGGAGAGGATACTCGATACTAACTTATATTCTTCACAATGGATATCTTCCTTTCATGGTCGACAGCTAAATTATAGTAAGCACACACGCTACAAAACTCTGTGGGCGCCTTTATACATCGATATCGAGCTAAGCCGCGACTCTCTTGCACTCATGTTCGAGACTGCAAAAACTCTGATCAATCCAGACTGGCGGCACATGAACGCTCAAAGACGACACCGAATATCACACTAACACCATTTCTAACAAAGAAAACAAAGAAGCAATATAAACAAAAGTTTTAAAATCAGAGATCTGCACAAAACAATGTATTAAGTTCACATCGCGTTCTTCAACAATAGTCGAACTTAGTAGATAAACTTATGCGCTGAGTTAAGTGGTACTTTAGATAAAATACGCGATATGAACCCAACCCAGTATTATAAAATCTCGATCAAGTATTAACACAGTGACTGTATGTTTAACTCTATCAGGCCCCTATTGAAACATTTTGGAAATTGAAAAACTTGTATATAGAGTCAAACAAGTCAGTCGCTGAAATCAAATATACAGTATACTTTGCAGCTTTAAACTTGTTAAACTGATAGCGGAAAACAGGATTTGTTTAGTGTTCATTCCTTTGCAGATTGATGAACCTTAGACGCTCAACGATACGAACACTCAACGTCAAGGTTATGACCAGTCAAACTAGTTGTCCATTTGGCGACCAAAGATGCAGCTTTTGATCTTTATTCTTGCAACTATTACTTACATCTTACCAAAGGATTGCACGCATCTAAAAATACTTTATCGCACCTTTGCTAAAAGCATTTTTTAAAAATCCTAATTGCTGAAAAGCTAAAAAACAAACGGATATACTGACGACTAGCGATAATCAGACGTGAAAAAAGCATTTTTGAGCAATTCTGACGACTAGCTTCAGACTATGGAGGTCGCATTTATTAAGGCGTCGATTTCCATGCGGACCTCGGTACGCATTGAATGCCCTGGGGCCGTCTGGATTACCAAAAAATTGCTCCTCATCATATGTATACAGATTTAGTTCCTTTTATGGCATCCATACTCGTCTAAGATTTGCAAACTCGGAAAACTTCAGTCTCGCCTCTCGTCTCGTACCCAGCACTCTCGGGTCCACTCAATTAGTTCCTCTCAAGGCTGTTCGGAAAAAATCAAGCCCCCGGCGGCTCAGAGGAACTACAGTATTCACCATCCAATTCAAAATATCTTTGCTGCATTAACTCATTGATAAGTGACCTTCAAATGAATTGCGTTCAGTAATTTCTTTTGTTTTGCATCGTGATTTTGTTATATCTTCCTGTAATTTTTTAATTCATGGGTTAAATATTGAGAAAACTTTTCTTTTGAATTATTCGATGAAGTAATTTTTTAATTTCATATTGACACCCCTTCTGAAGAAAGACAGAGCCGCGTGGGCTCTATTTGGTTATACACTTGAATAAGTGTTCATTCAAATCCAAGATAATTCAAGATAATCCAATATAGTTTGCAATCAGCTCGCATAATTACTCTGCAGAATAGGTATGAATACTATATTCTTTCATTCTCCAGGGACCAGTTTCATAAAACTAATGTAAAAGTGAATTGTGGATATGCAATTAAATTTCTATATTGCCCTCGCAAATTGTACGCTATCTCATACTATTTGTAGATAATATGTGATGATAATGCAGAAATGTAATTAATTAATATTATTTCAAATTCAAAATACCGGGTTTTCTCGAAAATAAGCCCCGGGTTTATTGACGAGAAATAGCATTTTCGAGCCTCAAAATTTTCCTCTAAAATACGCCCGGGGCTTTTTTTCGAGAAATGCAGTAATCGCGGCGTTTTGCCCTCCAGTTCATAAAAATAGCATTTACATATAATTTATTAAGATACTGTCCAAAAAAGTAAACCTAATACATTCAATAATACAGTAGAGCAGATAAACGCAACCGATTTCGATTTTTCACCGCGTGTTTTGCGATAATTTTATTGCAAAATTGCGTCGTACTGTTACATAACATGCGTATTTAGTTACGTCCGGGCATATTTTCGAGAAAAGGCAGCAAAAGTGGTGTGTTTTTTGATGCGGTCGGAATAATTTTTGACCGGAAAATAAGCCCGGGGGTGTTTTCAAGAAGGCTTTCGAAAATACGCTCGGGGGCTTATTTTCGAGAAAACCCGGTAGGTTGTATAGAACTGACCTCAGGTATGAGAGCATATGCGTTGCTACATTACTATATAGGAAGCGAAGAGCGCCTTAATGTCCTCGCGATATGTGCGCTTGCATTATTTTTGCCTGCAGCATTGAGATGAAAGTGTACATAGTAAAGAATGCGTGTTAGACAGAGTTGGAAGTATGGGATACACACCATCCATACAACCAACTTGTGTTCATTTACATCTCACTGTTTTCGTTACTGCTGAGCTTCTGTCAGTCGCACGCAATCGTTCAACTCAATCTTTGCTCCCTGATCATTTTTTGTCGTTCGCGCTTCGTGCAAATGCAAGAACAAAGTTCAGAAGTATAAACCACAGATCGCAAAGTGGGTGTGTGATCAGTTCATTGCTTTCGTGATGCAAAACGGAATGTTGTCTTATGTGTCATAAGAGCATCATTTAGCGAAGGAGCGATCTTTAATCTTATAAATTTTCCGGTTTCGCGCCACATGCTTCCAGCGACGTCCGCCCAGATCAGGGTTGTCGGAAATGTCGACCACGTGGTCTGATGCGTAGTCGAGCAAGAGTTAGCCCACAACGGGTCGCATTCCAAAGAGGCTAAATTGTTTGCGAACTCAATTCGTTAATCAATTATAAGAAATGTGTTCTTCGTTTTGGACACTATTTCATATGGGTCATAAAGGCAATCAGCCGACCGTTCTTCACTTTGCAATAGTTACACAGTTTCCCAATGCGTGAGTGCACGGTACCGTATTCTCCACTACAGGACCATAACCCAGCTCTAGAAGACCATTCGATATCTATCACTCAGTCTCACAATATTCATTCTCCATATCTCACCTCATAGGCTAAGTGTACAGAGCTTTTGATAATTATGTATTTGCTGAAATATCACTGTTCGAAAATCTGCATATCTTTGTGCGTTCACGAATCAAGATATGCAAATCGGCAGGTGCGTATCATCTTCTTTTTAGAAAGCCAGTACGTTTCATTCGTGTGACATCTTCGGCATCAAACCCTACGACAATGCGTGTTCTAAGAACTGTTGGCAAGCAACTGTCTAAGATTCACATCGTCGGCGCGGCGAATGGCAACGCGGGGCACCAAGCGGGCTGCGAAGAAGCCGCTGGAGTCATGCGCAACTCACCCATTCTAAAGGTAAACGTTTTATCACTAAACGATGTTTTCACCGCACCGACGGATCGGTGAGCGGCGGCTGGCCAATTGCATTTATTTATGGTCCAATAACGTTACTCTGAGAATCGACTGAATATACGCCTTATTTAAGTCGCTTTAAGAAACAGAGGGTGCAAGAAAGTATGCGCACGGCCGACCGATCGACAAAATTCATGCGCCATAGAATAATCTGAAATTGAGTATCTGAACGCGCTCGTCTGTCACTAAGGGGATAGATGACAATGGCGCTTCATCAATTAAGTCTGCTGCAGGCGTCCCCGCTGCAAATCGAATGGGGTCAAACTGTAAAGCCGCGTCCAACTGGCACGAGTTTGGCGGCGCTCCCGGGAGTGATCGAGTTCAGTCGTCGCCTCGCGAAGGCGACCGAAGTAGCAGTGCGTCAGCAGCGACGATTGTTAGTGATTGGAGGCGATCATAGCTGCGCGATTGGTACTTGGAGCGGAGTAGCAAGCGCTTTGCGCGCCAATGGTCCGCTCGGTCTCATTTGGGTGGACGCCCATCTCGACTCGCACACCCCTGACAGCAGCGACACAGGCAACATCCATGGCATGCCCGTGGCGCACCTCCTCGGTGAGACACTTGACCCATTTGAATTCATCCGACTGTTTTTTTGCGAAATTCACAAACTGCCGCGCAGACGCAGCCCCGCTACTGTATTGGATAACTTGGTTCTATTGCTCTAAATCCATGGTTCCCGGATACTTGCCTGAGTGCTAACGCGGCTATTGTCGAGAATAGTTCAATAATCAGTACTACTCAAAAGTTTCCCTTTACAAAATATCTTAGTTACGAGATTAACCTCCTCTTGCTAATCTTACGATGTCCTCAAATTGCTTAAAACCATACGAATAGAAAAACTATTTATGCATACATTTCTTTACGTATCCTCTAACTTCAAAGATTGTTTGCTGCTTATACTGTACTTCTTTGCTTAAAAATTAAATTTAAAATTTATAGGGCTGAAATTATTGATTCACCAACCTAAATTATTTTAGGATATGGTAACACGATGCTCCGCCACGTTGGTGATCCGAACGCCAAGATTCTTCCTCAGCATCTCGCGTTTGTCGGCATTCGTAGCTTCGAACCAGCCGAGCAGGAGCTCGTAGAATCGATCGGAGTCCGAGTCTTTTACATGGATGAAGTCCGCTCCCGGGGAATCAATGATGTCATGCAGGTTGTGTATAACGTCATTTCTGAAATATGTATTCCAGTGCTGTCGCTTAAGCGGTGAAAAACTTTTTGAGGCGTTATCTGAGAAAAGTCTACTCTATGAATAACGCTATATTAGGACGTAGTAGCTGTTTGACTGTGACGCCCAAAGACGATTTTTGAACTGTTTATGACTGTTTTGTAGAAAAAAGATTGAAGCCCTTTCTCTAAGGTTAACCTGCTGTAGCGAAACTGCATTTGAAGTCGTGACAAAACATCACAGTTGTGAATGAGACATTGCTGATTATACGTTCTATAAAATATGTTTACTGCCAACCGCTTATGAGATAATCATCGAAATAATGAGATATAGAGCTGAGAAAGGGGTATAGAGTACCCAAGAGCCCGCCGGCTTTCTTGTATCTCCCTAAATGCCAGCCATTACGGCCCACTGAGGTCAGCGCCGCAACCTCTTTGCTTTTCCTTCCTCTAATTTTAATACCATTATCCTTCTCTTATTCAGGAGGCGCTTGATATCGCGTCTTCGGATACCGCCGGCTTCGGTATGAGTATTGACATTGACGGGTTTCGAATCGAAGATGCGCCAGCTGTTGGCACTCCTGTCGAAGGCGGCATTGACGCTTGCCAGTTCATGGAAGCTGTAAAGCGGCTAGATCTGAGCCGATTGATTGCAACTGAAATCGTCGAATTTCTGCCACAATTGGACCAAAACAGCAAATCAGAAAGACTCGTTGTTGACTTGATTGAGACCATTCACGCCAGATTTCAAACTGTCAGCACTACTCAAGTGGCAGAAAATCAAATGCTGACTGGGTAGAATGTCATAGAATCGTAAACTGTATTTCAGTTGCCATTCACGTATCAAAAAGTACGATTTTAACTACTGAAGTTTAGCCGCATTTATATTTGGCGTACGAAGTAATTGCATTCAACAAATACTACGTTCTTGCAACTCGTTAATCTCTGCAAATATTGTGCTCTCTTGTTATCTTATGGCTCGTACCTTTGCTAAACGCTATTGCATTTTAAAATGTATATTTTATGTTAATGGCAAATATGATGTAATATACTCAAACGAACGAAACTTGTGCATCTCAATAACAGAATAAAAGTGTAATGCTGTTTTATTATTTTAATTGAACTCTACATATTCGCGTGTGATAATCACGAACGAAAGAGTACAAAGGCCCACATCACGCACATGCTCTTACCATTTCGAGAAGTCAGCAAAATGTTTTCCTATGTCTTATGCACTTTTTAAAATGCTCTGTACTCTGTACTGAGATTCATTAAGCTGACCAAAGGCCGACACGCAAGAACAGTTACTGTAACTTGACGGCGCAATGATAGAATGAGGCACATAGTGTCGCTTTGATTACATTATGGTCACTACTTATATGCGAATGGTAGAAGGTGCCACCTATCGCAACTATAAAATGAATAACAGGCGTCGTAGAGGCTTAGAAAATAATTCAGTCTCGCAGGAATATATCGAGCATTTGACGCAGAAGCAGATTAACAAAATCACAGCCGCCATCGAAACTCCCTCTTCTAATGGCAGCTGATCAAGCGCGCATGCTTTAGGACGGTTGAGCAGTTTGCCGTCGCCCGGCAGTGTTGGGTGGTTAAATTTGGCGCGGTAAATATTACAACCGTCCGTAGGTTCATCCCAGTGAGACAACCTGCTCGGGATCGACTTAATTAGCACGATCTCAAAAGCATTCTATATACCTCTAAAAGATTTGCATTATATACAGTTCTATATTATCGCTTCCTCCTTTTGAATCATATGCCGTTTCAGTTTTACCACCATCATCATACCAGTTATGCCTCTTTTATTAATGAAGGATGCCTTTGCAATAAATAAAACATTGATAAAATGCAAGTAGCCTAAAAATATAATTCGACAGCAAAACATATTAGAAGTGAAAAAATTAGAGCAAAGCTTTGTATGAAAAGTTCTGTTTCAAAAAATACTGCATAGTTCAGATATCGGTGGAAATTGCAGACCAATACATTTCTCGTACTGCTATCAAGAAATATCGCCTGAAGGTAGGTTCGGTAATTTAATTTAACTATACGACATTCTCTACAACCAGAATTACTTCCGCAAATTTACAATTACTCAGCAGGTATTGTTAAAGTAAAAATTTCCTGTCGAGACGCCGCAAAACATCCTCCCGACTTCCGCCGGTGCCCTTATTTGCAAATTAAAGGAACTTTGTTTAAATTTGCGTTACTGGTTTCGTGTCAATATGTCACGTTGTTGCTCAGCAACGGTAGATTTTGCGAATTATAGGTACTTTGTTAAAGTTTGCGTTATTATTTTCGTGTCAATACGTCACGTTGTTGCTCAGCAACGGTGGTATTGGCAATGGATAAAGGGACATGAGACTGGAATTCTGATCAGTTGAAGTGAGTTCTTACCTATAGAGTCAGTGAGTATACTACAAAGATTCACCTTTTCGATCAAACTTCAATTTTGAAGAACATTAATTCGTGTGAAACCAGCTTCCTATGGTAGTTTTTCTTAATACTTTGGACATTATCCATACAAAACTGTCTAAACTGAATTAATAAAGTGCTATATTAAATATTTCCATCCACAGTGGAAGACTTTTCTTTATCAAATTGAAACATGAACAGTTCTTCCATCCAACGTGAAGGAGATGTCACAACGATAACTGTAATTGGTTGTTTATCGTCCGTCGGTTTCATTCTGTACTCACTTGTAGTTGTTGTTATTATCAAAAACCCAAAGAAGTACGTTAAGAAAAGCTCTTATTACATATTTTTGTTGTCTCTCGCTGCTAGCGACATGTCTTACTTAGCTGTGCGTATATTTTATGATATTCCATGCTCGGCTTTTCAAATGCACATCTTTGGCGAAACTATGGACTGGATTATGTATGTAGTTATAGATGTGACTTACTACTCGGCATTGGCTTGCTTTGTCATTATTGCTATCAACAGATACTGGGCAGTTTTAAAGTTTGCTTCTTATGATAAAGTATTCAGCAGTTCTAATGCATGGAAGCTTGTTGCTCTCGTTTGGATCTTTGGTTTCTTAGGTGGCTTACCCAACATTTTGCCTTGTTGTCGGGTTCAGTATGATTACGATCGTCATGTGCGAATATTCAACTATGATCCGCTAAGTGAACTTTATCTTTTATGGTTTGATAGAATCGTGACAATTGTGATTGTCACTTGCCTCATATTTTGCTACACTGCTCTTCTTGTGAAAAGACCCACAAATAATGGTAATCTCCCGTTTCGCACAGATGCCGCTCGCGTGCAAAGAGAGCGAAGAGCGAGATTTGAACGCAACTTGGCGTTACAGTTTGCAATCGCTGTAGTTCTACTAATTCTCACGGAACTGGGCTACAGTGTTCTACCGAACTTTTTTCGCTTCCCTCTCTTGTTCAGAACACTCTATATTATTTTCTTTAGTTGCAATCCAGTAATTTACTTGTGCTTTAATAGTACAATTCGAGGAGATTTTGTGCAACTTTATCTCTGCAAGAAAGTTACAGTTGAACATACGAGCACAAATTAGAAAGCGAGGCTGTATTCTTAAGTGTGTTTTGATGGCGAGATATGCTTCAAAACTATAGGGTTGCCCAAATTGGATAATTGAATGAAAAAATTGTGATTTATTCGACAGAAGATAATGTAGCTATTGTTAATTACTGGCGGAATTACCGCTGGGGCGCTAGCAAGATTATAGCGACTTGTGCGAGACCGAGCCCTTGTTGAAACGCAGGGCGGACAAATTGAGGTCCACTTGCATTAATGATGTAAATGCATTTACGAAAATTGCCCGAACTCTGTGCTTAAGCTGCGACCGTTGAGCACGTATGATTTTTACAGCGAGTGAACGCGCGACGTTGCCATTTGTTGCTGATTTTTCTCATCCCAGCAGAAAATTGTGAGTGTACAGTCAATATTTCTGGATCCTAACAAGAAATCTCTCCAGGTACACCGTAGTTGGCAAAGATGAGCTCGCTTTTTGGTGCTTGAACACCCATTTTCGCCAAGAATGATAATCGTTTCTTGGTTTTCATGTGCGTAAATAGAAGTGCTATCGACTTTCGCAGCAGTTTGCCTTATTCAATCTAAGATATCTTCTTCTTAATCGACAAACTGTGTGCATAAACCACAAGCATTTATTTCAGAGTGAATCAGACAGTGACTTTGATACACTCGAGTAAAGGGCCTTTATTCTTGAGCTGATTAATGGCGCGCTTTAGTTCGCTTCTGATGCGGTGCATTTTTTCCTCTCGGATGACGCAACGGGCTGTGTTCTTCCCGTCGAAAGGCTCCTCAATGTAAATCTTGAAATGGTCCGTATCGCGCGGCAGATCAGATCTGTACGAAAAAGAAGGTATAGTCAACATCACATTTGCACATGTATAGTTAAAATTTCTTAATCAGCGATAAGAGAATCAAATCGAAGGGTTACGGAATTTAATGCAAAGGAGACGAATTATGATGAAAAGCGGTGAAACCGATAGTGCCTTATTGTAAAGACGAGGCTCACCGATCGAAGCAATTTCCGCGTCGGATGGAAATGGCGGTAGTGTCGAAATCGAATCGACTGTAATAATCGAAGAAGCCAACCAGCAATTCTCCAACAGATTGCTTGTTCGTCTTCAGACCTGAAAAATGTCTCATTCACAACAATAAAAATCCAAATAAAGTTGAAAACTTTTCATTAATTACAAGAAATCCAAAAAATCCCAAAAGAACCTCGCTGTCAAAAATCAAACTTCCAAACGCACCAGGTATGGGAGCAGGAAAATCCTGGAAAAGTTGCAGACCGTACGGTTCCTCCTGACCGGTGAACTGCGCCGGGAATAACATTTGCAGATTCGGCAGCACCGGCGGAGATGGCACGCATTGGAGGTAATGTAGCACGAGCAAAATCAGGGAGTAACTGAAGCAGATATAGTATAAATCGATTGCCTTGACTTATCTTGCGATAATATACCATTTCTGCTTTAATAAATAACAAATTAAAGAGAACTTTCCCAAAAAAATAAATAAATAATACTTTCCCAATTGATATCAATTCAGTGTGGAAAATGTTTACTTTAATTTTTAAAAAATTCTCACTTATGTGAAGATGACATTCGATGTTACCGAAAAAATCTATCCAATCCAATCAAAATGAACAATATCTTGTTTATACGCATTCTCGCTTGAAACAGTTGCTTCAGTCAATTTTAAAAATGCTCATGAGTCAATTGTATGAAACACTAGCAGTCATACGTACGCACTGATCAGCCGTATAACGACCCCTGTGAAAGCCCATAAGAGCAAATAGGATACACACCTGTTGAAGGTGCCTGTCATGGCATCGTTGATTCCCGCATTGATCGCCCAGTGCTTGACGATCAGACAAATCGCCGCGAAACGATCATCTGCCCTAAATACGACAACAATATAAAAATTGCAGTGCTGACAAGTCGAAATGAAAATGCGTTGGATGAATACTTAAATCCATCTTTCACGCGTAAAACGTCAATTTATGATGATTCCGACCAACAATATCTCGAAAATAAAAAGGAATGAATATCAGGATTAACGTATTGAAACAGAAAGAAACCCCTTACTTCGCATAATAGTGCAGGAGATGGGAGTTGTGAATGCCAGCAACGTTGTTACAGTTGATGTCGATCTCTAGCTCGTGGTAGGGCGGGTGGAGGGCCAACTTGAGGATCGGTACCTTCGCAGGGATAAGTTGTACTCGTTTGACCAAGTTGTGTCCCTGACGACGCAGAAAATATTGAACTTGCTTGAGTACGTCGATTGCGTATCTAAAATGAGTTTTATTAAGACTATCAATGCAAATATGTATATTAAATAATTACATCATAATGGTTATTGCATGCTACTAGCACATCAACTGGAACTAACTGTGTTTGGAATCTTTGAGTATGTCATTGTAAAAATAAAGCACATCGCTATAGTTCTGGTAAATTGTCTTCAGTTAAAAGAGTAGTTTTCATAAGGTTCTAAAGCGGTTTGAGACTCTTTGAAATCACGCCACATTTGAAAACAATATGGCAACTACAATTCAAACCGAGAGAGTAACTGCGATGTTCATTGAACTTACTCTCGTTCTGTATCAAAGCCGACATAAGAGTCGGGCACTGTTAGACAGAGGTCCATATCCGAATTGTAGCTGCCGCAGCCATTAATTGTCGAGCCCACCGCGAACAGACGGCAGGAGGGGATCAGCTAGAAAGTGGAAAGAATGGTTGTAATACGGATTGTAAATGCAATATGATTTATTTTTATTTCAATTTTTAATTAATTTGTTTACAAAAAGTTATTGTGATTAGTATTCATAGAGCGGACCTCTTTCTGCCCATATCAATCTAATTTGAAGCCACTGTTGTATTAACTGACTGAATTGACCTTGCTAAATTATATTCAATTTAAATATTTCATCTTCAATAGCTATAGAATACTCCATTAACGGAAGATTTGTGCCCATTCAAGCGATGAATTGCCAAATCAAAAACACAATTTCACTGCAAAATATTAATGAATGAAGCTTTAACGAACCATTTGCAGCCTATCAAGAAGGGCTTTTCGAACTTTCATTTTCCATTGAAATGTTTCATCGTCCTGAAAAGAGAGATGTCATTTACAGTGCCACAATGTGCAGTCACAATAATTAACTTAAATGCATATTTCTCGTCAAAATGTTTAAATCTTCGACATCTCTTCCATATTTATTTCAAATAAACGCCTCCTCTCCCTCAAGTCTAGATTAGAATAATAAAAATTTGGTGCGTTTATTGAAAAAAAAACACGTTACTGCTTCTTCGCCTTTATCACCCTCGCTCACCTGTCCATTCCGTCGCCAATGTAGCCAGATGTCGTCATCAAATTTCTTGAACTGTTCCGGGAACTTGGTGCGCAACTGTTGACACAACTTGTCCACGCTGATCATCGACGCGATCATCTCCTCCTCAATGACGTCATCGTCGTTGTCCTTCGGTGAAGTTCCTTTTACCTTAATTATCAACTTTTATTTTATTTCTTTAAATTGCCAGTAGAGCATTGCGACTCTTTTTAAGTGATACTATTTACTTAAGCATTTGATGTGAAAGTTGCAACTGTCAAAAACATGTACGGCAGTCATTTTGTCTTATGCAGCTGAGAAAAATTTACGTTATATACTATTTGCACTTTAATAAGGACATTTTTCAAACGAAATCGGACATTTTCCGTATTAATTTGACTATAAAAATGTCCGATTTGGTTTGAATAATGTTCTCATTAAAGTGCAAATGGTATATTCTCTAGTGCTATAGGCAAATGGGGCGTGGCTTTGATTAAACTGAAAAATTAATCAAACAGACCTCGACAATCTCAGGAGATTCACTCTTCCGACCGGTGTCTATCCTCATTCCAACACTCAGCTGCGATGTTACTACGCGTGAGGTGGACGGCTGCTGTTGTTCCTCTTCCGCTTGGTCATCGCCACTATCAATCGTTGTCTGAAGAGAAGACAATATCAATTATTCACAACTTCCACTTTTATAAGGACGCTTTTAAAATTGAATTTCTATAGACAACGCTCTCTTGGAAGACGAGGTGATCTTATAAGAGTGATAATTGGATACAAAATGACGTTTATGAGAAGCGATGTCATACAGGGTGACCAGAAAGCTCCTGGACATAATGCATAAAGGCTAAAAACTGGAAAGTTGCCGCAGGATAAAGCAGAGGCTCGCCCCTCTGGGTCACAAATCGATTTTGTTCTTCGACGAGAAACTATTCATCACTGATTAAGCTCACAATTGCTCAAACTACATGACTTGAGTCGCACAATCTCCAAGAGCAACGCGTGTACTCAGCCAGATGCAAACCCTCAGTCGGTAATAATTTAGCGGACATTGTCGCAATCGCCAAAATTCCAATGATCTTCATCGGCCAGAGAGTCAAAGCAAATCAAATCTTTTATCGCACCATTCTTAGACGTCGTCCTGCCACAACCACAGGGATCAATTTTTGGGAGTCGATTTTAAACATTCCAGCAAGTCTTTGGACCGGCCCGCAAGGCAACACTCCCACAGAGATGGTGCTGAGAACATTTTTCCGACTTCGTATCGTTTTTTATAGTTCATCAAACTCGTGCAAGCATAGTCTCCACCAAAACTACCATTTATGATTCTTAAACGTACTTCGTAGCCATACTCTGGCAGCTACTACGTACGGTCTCATTCGTGGTGGGACTAAAGCGACGCTTGAGATAGCAAAATACTGTAGGAGTAGAAATTATTCGCAGGTACTTATTTTCGCAAAATTCGCAACTCGGCCGATTTGCGAATATTTGTACCTTCGAAATTTAATACCCTAACTTTGTACCACTAATTATGAACGGTCTAGGTTGGAGTTTTCACAGTGTAAATATAAGTAGTACTGCATTTTTGCATAGTACTGTACCAAGGAATTATTTACGCAAAATTACACTTAAATTGCTGCATCGTTAGAGGTAGAAATCGGTCTGCCATGGCACTATACTGGATTTGAAATTGCTACCATTTCTGAACCACGCAACCGATTTAGCTGAAAATTTACAGGAATGTTACAGGTTGGTTGAGCTTTTGTTAATCTGGGTAACAAGTTATTTTATTCACGTATTCTCTGTAACCAAGCGTATAAATTCAACCTACGCAATTCTACTGATTTTGCACCGAGTACAGGGTTGGTAAAAAGTAAGTAGCGGACTTAAAACAGCTATAACTCCATGAAACTTCAAACTATTTTAATGCAGTTTTCATCTCTGATAGAGCAATCTCTAACTGATATTTTTTACTCTTTGAAATTAATCCATTTTTAGTCATTTTATGCCAACTTTAAAAGCTGCGAGATTTTTCATATAGAGGATGATTACAAAGTAACAATACTATTTGTATCCTGAGTAACTTGATCCAGAATAATCTAACTGAGCTGAAACTTAAGAAAGATAGTTTGCAGACGTTGGGGTTTTGTCTGAAATAAAAATGATTGAATTCGATCGTGGCATTATTAAGATATGATCAAACAAACATAAATAAGTACACGTTTGGAAGCGAATTACCATACACTTTGCGTGCCACAGGCAGTTTGCTCCAAATTAGACCTTATCTGTGCATGGCTATATCTTGACAACGCACTGACCGAATTCAACCTCTTTTGTCTCGTATACAGCCCCATTATCTGCAGTTTATTTATGAAAAATTTCAGCTACGTTAAATTATTCTGAGCCAAGTTATTCAAAAAATAAACTAGAGCTGTTACTTTGTATTCAGCGCGCAATCAGTGGAACTGCAAAGGTTGCATTTAGACACTGGGTTACAGAGAATGCGTGAACCAAATGACTTGAAACACAGAATTTAAAAAACTCAACTAACCTGCTACATTCCTATAAAATTTCAGCAAAAGCGGTTGCGTGGTTCAGAAACGGTAGCAATTTAAAATCTACTACAGTTATGTGGCGGACCCTGTACTTTGGCAGACAGTCAGAAAATGAATATTTTGCCGGTCCCAAGTGTGTCGCTATAGAAAAAGTTGGCTAATTTTCACTAAATACCTTCATCGTCCTGATAATGCTTATTTATCAGTTCCTACTACCAATATTTGTACCAGTCGGAGAGGAAAAATTGCGAAAATTAGTACCTGCGAATAGGTCCAAAACGGCCGATTTGCGAAAATTAATACCTGCGAATATTAATACTCCTACAGTAATCGCGCAAGAACGTCATTAAGTCATTTAACGTAGAAAATCTTTCATCATAATTCTTCATCTTTGCACTGAAATTCATCCAAACACTGTTTTAATTGAATGTAAAGATGGGGAAGTTTATAGTCAAAACTTTTCGATCAGTAACGAGAAAACCAAATTCTGGTCCTGTTACGATGAGGTCCATGCGCGAAATTTAAACTGTGCAAAATGAATGACCAAGCTGTAATTCATTTATTATGCCTGTTCCCACATTCGTCTAATTTTGTAAATGGCACGCCACATCTGCTTGAGCATTATTCAACTCTTACAGTTAATTTAACTGAAGAGAAGCAGCTATATTTTGCTCGCGTAACTAATTCCATTAGCAATACGTAACAGTACCAGAGTGATTAGTCGCTGACGAACTTTTTCGGGCATAAATCTCTCTAAAAGCATGGAATATGTCGAAAACTATCAAATGAGGCATGCATTCGACTGTATTTGACTTTTTCTTAAATTTCATAACGGAAAATCCAAAGTTTTAGCCAGTTTTCATTGGTTTTCTTAGCTTACGATTTACGTAATAGAATAAGTCTTACAGCGAACGTGCTCAATTTACTCATCTGCATCTTTGCGTGTTACGGTGTTCCGTATCGTCCTGAATTACTGATCGAAATGTTTTGACTATAATGCAAGGCTGACAAAAATGAATGCAAAAGTGACGAATTATAATAAAAGACCCTGCAATTCTGTCACTAACCACGTTAACAATCTCTGCTTTTTCGACGGCGGCCACTTTAATTTTCTTCTGCGCGTGAATGACGTCATTCTTTCCATCTTCATCAGACATGTCGATTTTCCTCTTTCGGAGCTCGTTGGCGTCGCCTGATTCAAGGAGGACTTTGCCGTCGCGCGTCAGCTCGCCGCCCTGCCACCGCCCGTATGAAACCTTCACAGCTTCCAACTTGTTCAAAGGGGCGGTGACTGAAAAGTTATACAGTCAAAACCGAATAAGTGCACACCGGTTAAGTGCACAAACCGGATAAGTGCACATTTTTTGCAAGCCTCGAGTGCAAGTTTTATATTGAATAATGATCGGATAAGTGCATAAACCGGATAAGTGCACAAAATTTTCGTGCCCGGTCGATGTGTACTTATCCGGTTTCGACTGTATCGTATCTTCTGTCTCACCAATTCGTCATTATAGTCAAAATTTGTCGATCATTAACAAGAAATCTTAGATTGAATAACGCCAACTGCGCCTAAAGTTGAGAGCACTTCTTTTAATTTATGCACTAAATAATCAAGAAACGACTATCGTTCTTGGTGAAAAATAGTGTATAGACACCGAAAAGCTAATCCATCTTTGCCAACTACGGTGCTTGTTGGGATTTCGCGTAACTGATCAAAAACATTTCTCTGTACACCAACCTGTCTCCTTGCTCGACTCAGCCACAAGGTCAGCGCATCCGGGAATGGTTATGACGACTTCTTTAGTCAACATTCCGGTGGAGAGCAAATGCTTGACCATATCCTTCGCGGCCAGCGTTTGGGCCTCCTTTTTCGACTTCGATTCGCCCTTTGCAATGTATTCTAATGTCCCTAGGCGCATTTCGGCGCTGAATTGGTCCGGCTGATTACTTCGAGCGCCATTCGCTTTCACCGGGCGGTGGTCTGCAACAGGAATACTTTGTAATTCTAAATACGCTTTAATCAGCAGATACAGTGGAATTCGTTTATAGCGGTTTCGGTTATACCGGTATTTCGCTTATACAGGTCAAACCTTGTCGGTCCCCACGGTGACCGGTATAAACTAATTCCACTGTAATACTTTCCAGATATTACTATCAGTTGAGCACAGAGTTGTTCTTGAGAAAGTAGAATTATAACTTACAAATAATTGAAAGATTCGAAATACTTTGAGATATATCCACATAATAGAAATATAAAACAGTTTGAAACAGTCTTTGATCAGCAATATCGAAATGTCCTAGCGAATGTTGTTGATCACAATTAGTATATTAAAATTATGATTTACCCGAAAATGTGTAAGTTGGCGGAGTCCATTTTCGCTTGCTGCTCCAGATATAAATCCAATTCTTAACGTCATTAGCCATGACTGCAGAAAAGTTAGAATGATAAATGATCTCATCAAGATTTTCGTTATATTTGCTCGCTGAACTCAGACCTAGATCGTTATCACTCCGCCATCCAATAAGAACAGTGCAAAGCAAAGAACCACCCTTAAACAGCAATGATAAATTTAGTCATAGCGCCTATGATGCTACTTTCTAAAGGTATGTTGTTTTTTATATGCAGTCTGTCCGTCTGCCTAGGCTCAAGTCAAAGTTCCGCTATCATTTGACACCGATAAGAGCGGAAATTTTCGTCGGCTCGTCAGCGTGCGAACTGTGAATAGTGGTAAACATTTGTATGCCGAGCTAACAACCTAATCGTATCGAACTCAACCCAGTTAATTTTCAGTCGCGCAACAGTGTGAATACTATTTTCGGTTCCCATTCTATCACTTTATCCAAGATAAGAAAAGGTTCGATGCCTAAATCGAAAAAGTTTCCGGGACTAGTTTTCGGCGGTCCGCAGTCATTTTCAATCAGTTTCGCTTAGGCTTGGAGTTCCAGTGGCATTTTCGATTGTAGCAAAGTCATTCAATAGGTTAGGTTGTCGACTCGTAGTTGACATTCATCACTCTGGTGGTCACGGTACCGAGTTTTAGCGCTCCGCTGCCGCCGCGATCTGTCCCTTTTCAATCAGTGAGCGCATGGCGTCATTTCTGCTCACTTCTTGCGCAAGTGTCTCAGTTCAAATCGGTTCATTTCAGTCAAATTTAATTATTTCATTAACATTTTTCAGTCTTAATGTAATTATACATTTTAGAAAACAATTCTGACTATTAAAACTGCGGGAATTTTGATAAAAAGTACTCTTCTGGAAGCATGTAGCTTACGGGTAATAAACAAAATTATACGCAACAAAGAAGTGAAAATACGGTATTGGATTAGTGCTGTACACATGTTGCCCTTGCAAAGCTTACGTTATGTCGCTTTTCCATCTCAGCTGACGCTTATCTTCTTAGTCTTTGCATAGGTGTAGGTTGCTATGCTCGCTCTACCAAAGACTTATCTTGAAATCATAGCTCTCTATTTATTATAGTTATCAATTATCAATTCGATTTCAAACTTTGATTCCGGATTTAAATTGGAGCGTATCGTCTTCTTGCGAATCAAAACGAGTTTCTTCGGCAAACGATTTTATTGGCGAACAGTGAGAGAAAATGTACTGAGCTGATGATTTCTTGTTATACAAGATTGACATCGTTTCAATGTTTGTTTAGATACCTCTTTGCCTTCGTCCCACTTCCAAAGTGGCGCCTACATTATTGCAGGTGTGTCAGAATTGCTAGTTCCTGTTGGTGTAGCGTTGTTCACAATTTTCAGCGTAAAGAATCGATCACGTTCCCTTTCATTTAAGCAGAGTTTATACTTCATCTATACGCATTTCCAATCGACGTTAAAAATCGTCGATATTTGTAGCCGAGCGCAGTGCTCACAGCCTTTGGTCATTTGTTGCTCTGTTCCTACTCTACAGCCCTCACTGAATTATCTGAATTTGTCGAAAAGAGAAATCAAATACATAAAAGGTGTTGAAATACGAATGAAACGTGGGTTGAGCATTTCGAACCTATTTGGTTTGCGGCCATGAATGATGTTATTGTTTACGCGGCCTGCGGGCGCGTGAGGCGAGAGGCGATCACTGTCCGCCAACAGATCGTAATCAGCGCGTCAGTGATATCACTTTTGTCTGGAGGCAATAAATCTGCTTCGCTTTGGATATTTCATATTGCATCATGATAGTCGCTAATGTTGTCGCCGCCAACTTACTTATTGTCAACGCGTACCTACCTCTACCAACCACGCTTCGCTTACTGCGATACAACGGTTATCGCATCGATGTGCGGTTTGGAGTCGCAGCGTGTTTTAGTGGCTTGTTGCCTTGTTTTTATCTCTATAAAGTACAAAGCGACGAGTTTGAGAAGCAGCGCACATTTGATTGTCAGAGCGCGTTCATTGTTCGCTTGAAGAACGATCATAGCTCGCTTTTTTGCGTGAAAATAGGCTTGACCGGTGATTTTTTCGTGGTAATAGCAAAAAAGCTAAAGAAACTTGCAGAGCACATAGTATAGTGAGGAAATGAGAGTTGAATAATCTAGTTACGCTCGCGCTGTTTTGCTGTCACCACGTATCGTCTTCACTTGCGCTCTTTTGGGCGCGCCTTGACCTAATTGATCACTGTAGCTGTCTATTAGGTCTTTATTCTCTGAATTAGTCGTAAAAAGGCTACGCTAAACTCTCGCCGCTTCGGCGTGTGGCGCCCGTACAATTCATAAGAATCTCCGTCGCTGGGGGATCAAGAATTATTATCTATTCTTGGGAATTTTGCGTGGACCGCCCCACGTGACAACTGCGCAAGGTGCAGGTAATTGCTCGTCGAGTGGACTCGACAAGCGTGGGCCGGCTCCGAGTTGCCGACCCAATGCGGGCCCATTGACCCGCACAATGGGCCAACGATTTCTGTTCCTTGGTCGCGATTGATTTATAGCCGAAGAATTATTTGAATAAAGCCGCAACGGGGTGCGCATCGTTCCATCCCAAACGACGCTCTTTCATGAATCTTTCTTCGAGCGCGTGTAGAAAGAGAACCATCGACACGATTGCATCGAAGAGTAGCGAAGGCGCGGGCGGATCGGGCGGGATCGGGGGTGGAAGTAATCGGCAAATGGATGGATCAAGGGGAGAACCGGTTTTTCAGCCAGGTGCGAGCCCGAATCGCGTCTGAAGGCCGATATATTTGAGCAGTGCGCGTTGAAGGTGCGCGTTCGTAGAATCTCGGGATCTCCATACTTGCGCTCGCGTCCTTTTTACTTTTCATGTTTCTCCAGACTCAAAATGCTTACAAATCTAACGTCATTTTGAGTATTTTATTGCGTCATAGAGAGAGCATCATCGAAAATGATCTTCATAGTAAGAGAGTAGTCTTGAAAATCCACATATCCCTAATCCAATAGCAGAAAAGCCAAGAATCCAATTTTATTATTTAATGATGTGTTTGTTCGAGAAGAAATAGACAACAACCGGTTTCAATTGCCCAGATGCAAGAGCCCTAAACTGCACGCCAACCACTTGGGAGAATACCGTGCCCCGAGGCGCGATCCCTTTTGTCCGATCCGTATCGTGTGCGCACGAGCCCAGGAGGTTTCTTTCTTCTTCATGCTGCTCTGCCCGACACTAATCTCTCTCCCAACCCCATCCTCTTCTTCTCTCCACCACCGCTCACTTTGTTCTGCTCTGCGGAGCGCAGCATCAGATGGCCTCTCAACCGCCTGTCAGATGGTTGACTGCTCGCTCGGCCGATGGTTGTCTTTAACATCGTGTTCTCTTCTTTAATCTGACCTTGCTAGTTTCACGGCGCGTTAGTCATTATGAAACTATTTATACATTCTAATATGTGGGTTCATTCTACGCACAGGAATGTTTTGCATTTGTAGCTTTGAATTCTTTGTCTGTCTTGATGGCTGTGAATATTCTTTCGCACGACTGGTAGTATTATTAGAGAAAAGATGATTGTAGAACAGGTTGATAGGTTCCCAAGTTTCTCTGCGCGAAATATTTATAACGCTGGGTTAAAATTCGCGCGCATAGAAAAGATAGATATCGCGCGTTTGTGGTTTACTCGCGATATTAAATAACGGTCATTGTATTAATGCAGAATGAATTATAAATTTTGAAAATCCTTATTGGATCCTGCCACAATAATGGTAGATATTCTTTCAAATAATCCTCGGAACATCATCTTATTCAACATATTAAAGAAATATCGAAGTTGACTTTATATTGCAATTCGGAAATTCGTTGATCATTGTATATACGTGTTCTACAGAGACAAATAAAGCGACAATGCATTGGACAGTAAGGTTGGACGGGGGTCCGAGGCGAGTGAACCACGCGGCGGTCGCCATCGGTGACAAGGTGTATTCCTTCGGCGGCTACTGCTGTGGAGAGAACTACGACACCCGCCAGCCCATTGATGTTCACGTTCTCGATTCAGGTATGCTTCTGTTTTTCTTAGTTTATGATTTTAATCACCGCAATTTGGTTAATTTGTGGCGTGCCAAGCGTGCACGCTTGTATAATTGATAAGGTTTAATGGCATTTTGTGGCAGCGCGTGAAGGCTTGTGAAAGATTAATATTTTTGACATTAAGTCAATACCATGTTTATAAACATTTATTCTGTGCATAGTTTTCGTTGAATGTAGGTTCAAGAATTATGCTTGCATTAAATTATTAACAGCAGTTCATTCTACCACAATTTACTATTGGCACTTGACCAACGACCACAATTGGACATAAAAATTATTCACTATTGGTGGTATTCGAACCCTTCTAAAATTATTTCTCATGAACTTCACTCTTCATTTAACTAGAACTTCGCCTGACTAATTGCTCTGATCGTTGATTTCTTTAGTGACCTACCGATGGCGGTCACTACCGCAGTTGGATGTTGACTGCGAAACAGCTCCCTACCAAAGATACGGCCATACAGCGGTCGAGTATCGCGGCAAGGCGTACATTTGGGGCGGCAGAAACGACATTGACGGTGCTTCTGGACTCCTCCACGAATATGATCCAGGTTTGATCGATTTTTCTACTTTAATGTAATTTTGAGTTTTAGAATGACAATTTGGGCTCGAGTATTGTTATTTTACAGGGAGTAACGTACAAGGAAATCATAATATCTATTACATTCGTAGTCCATTGTATGCGTGTAAAACGATATGTAGATTGTTGTAGTAAATGAAAAAATTATAGTTTTAAAGAATGAACAAGATCATTTTTGGCTCTGTCTAATAATACTATAAAACCATAATCTCATGTGAAATAAACGAAGTGCCTCTTGGAATAGTTTGCGATCGAGACCGCACAAAATTTGCATAATAAACGGGCTATTCGTTTGCAGTCAGCAACAGCTGGCGATTACTGCCGACGATGGGGCGGGCGCCGCCCGCTCGGGACGGCCACAGTGCCTGCGTCATCGACGACTTGATGGTCGTCTTCGGTGGCTTCGAGGAGGAGTTCCAGCGGTTCAGCCAGGAGACCTTTGTCTTCAACTTCCGTACTAATCGCTGGTCCGAGCTGAAGACATTTGTGAGTCGCTCTTCTGTTGTGAATGCTCAACTTCTTACATTCAATCGCGATGTTTAGTTAAAGTATCTTGATCAGTAAGAAAAAATCTTTGAATGAGGCACACTGCTTTGAAAGTCGATAGCGCTTCTCTCTATCAATTTACGCATGTACGACTATTATTCTTGGTGAAAAACGGTATTCAGAAACGAAAAGTGAGCTTGTCTTTGCCAAGAACGGTGTCTGGCGAGATTTCTTGACACTGATCGAAAAATGACGACTATGTATTGCTTGGCGACTATTTAAAATGACAGACCTCTGAAATTATATATTTTTCACACATGTATTAAAATATTTGTGCATGGGTCTCATCTGAATGCAGAAGACGAATGTATAAATCGGAAGGAAATGAAGGTCAATAACAAAATATTGCAGGGCGTCGCGCCAGCGTGGAGGGACTTCCACACCGCGACAGCGATTGGTCGGCGGATGTACGTATTCGGCGGTCGCAGCGACCAGCTGGGTCAGTTCCACAGTTCGCGCGACGTCTACTTCGATAAGCTCAAGTACCTCGACCTCGCCGATACCACCTGGTACGAGCCGGATGTCTTCGGCGACCGACCGTCTGGGCGCAGGTCCCATTCTGCATGTACGTTTCTTTTCTTTGTTAGGCCATTGTTACTTTTTCGGTATTCACTACAGGGGCCTGTTTCATGAAACTGTTGCAATTGCGGAATTGCAATAGTGGCAATTGGTCAGAAAACTAGAAATAACTGGATAATGACCAATCAATGCATTGCAATTCTGCAATTGCAACAGTTTTATGAAACAGGCTCCTGGACTGTATTCATTATTAAATACAGAAAAATTCGTTTACACCAGTTTCGGCTATACCGCGCTTGTACCGGTCCCGAATTCACGGCCTCCCATGTTTCATTCAGGACAAAAATCGTTAATAACGATAATCGCATATACTGATTTAAACGACTTCAACTATACACTTGATTCGAAAAGCAACTTTGCAGGGTGCTACCGCGATAAGCTGTACATATTCGGAGGGTTCTCCGGAGCTCTCAACCGTCATTTTGACGACATGTATGAATTCGACCCGGTGCCCTCTCGCTGGACGAAAATAAACCCGGTCGGCTTGGGTCCCACCGCGAGGCGTCGACAATGCACCGTTCTTGTCGGACGTCGTGTCTTCCTTTTTGGTGGAACTAAGTAAGAATTATATATTTTATAGTCAAAATGTTTGGGTGCTAAGAAGAAATTGAGCTAGGCACTGTAATTAAAAATTATGAGCTTGCTCTTCGGTGCTGACATACCATTTTTCACCAAGAATAATAGTCTTTTGTTGGTTTTTACGTGCGTGAATTGATAGAAAAAAGCACAATCGACTTATTATTCAGTCTAAGATTTCTTCGTTTACTGATCGATAAATGATAACTATAAAGCGTATCACGATGGTTGTGTTTCAGGCCGAGTCGTGCTCCAAAAACGAATCCGTTGACGCTACAGAATAATCCTCTGGCCGACCTCTCCGACTTGTTCGTATTTGACTACGGTATGCTGCTTTACCACTTTACGAAATGAATGATAGTCCAGTGGAGTTTGTTTATACTGATAATATCCGCGGACTACCCTACTGCTTAGTAGTGCTAAATTCAAGCAGGCAAGGGGATCTGACTTAGTGTTAGCTAAGACATGAGAAATCATTTCTGACACTGACTCTGACATAAGTTGTGACACACATGTTCAAACGTGGGAAAATAATTCTAACGTCAGCACTAACACTGATCGGCATGTTAAATGTCATCGCCGGGCGAAGTTTGTCCAACTTCGTTCGGTTTAACTCGTCCTTAAAGATCCTGTTCTATGAGCATATGACGTTTTACTCTTTGATAACAGCCATCAGTCTATGTTAACTCGTTTCAAGTCCCACTGTCCCCACGGCGGCCTACTCTAACTTAGTATTCGATAAGGACCTTTTGCGTTTCTCAGAAAAATTGAACGCACTGGGGTCGGTTTCATATAGCGAACTTTAGGTAAAGTTTCATTTAACACACTGTTAGAGAATGTCCGTAAAGTACGACTTTAGTTAGCATACGCGAGATGTTAAACCAACCCGCTAAGCGCAGACTCAATTATGAATCACAAAAAAGGCATGCAATAGAGCCGCAGTTGTTGCAAGCTAAGTTATAATTATGGGGATTATTGCACTGCACTTGACTTTCTTGCTCTATTCAAAGGATAAATTACATGACGACTGTGCTTTTAGCTCCGTCTCTGAAAGAGCTTGCCGCGATGACTGTCCTGAATAGTGGCCAGTATGAAACGCTCGTTTCTTGTCTTCCGCGTGATTTAAGGTACGGTAATTCGCTTCGAGACCTTCTAATTGATTAAACTTTCATATTGAAAGATTCCAAAATGCAACTGAATTGTGACTTTTAATGGATTAGAGCAATGTGAATAACTAATACTCGTTGAATTATTGATTTAATGTCAAAGTCATGCTGATTTAAAGTATTCAGCAGTCAACCATGCCATTCTCGAGTTTTTAATGGCAGACTTAAATTTCTCATTTATATGTTTGCATTTTGTAATTATATTTTTGCATTGACATTTCTACAAAGATATTTTTTCAGAAACGACCTCCAACTGATGACTCAACCAAATCGTATCAGTGGACCGCGCGAGGAACTTTACGGATAAAAATGAGAAACTTTGTCAACCTAAAATGATTAATAGTCAGGCGCGTGTAGTTCCTCCTTTCATCTGAAAGGACAGTTATGAATTCCGTAGTGTTAGAGCGCATACAAACCTCGATTGCATCAACAGAGTATTGTTGCATGCAAGAAACTTACATTTCCGCTTTGATAAGGATACTTTTCACATGAAAGAGGTCATTTTCCAAGTCAGGTCAGTAAAGTAAATTTTCTTTTTTGATTTGGATAGTGTCCTTATTAAATTTTAAATAGTGTTTGTATGCGTCCTTATGATCAGGCACCTCCTGGCGTCGTTCCTTAAACGTACTGCGACGGTACGCCTCATCCGGCCGGATACGCCACACGCGCAAGCGCACACGTCCCTGAATTTTTGCCTGAATTGTGTGCTTGTGCGTATGGCGTTTATTCGAAAAATCCAGTCGTGAGGCGTACCGTCTACGTACCTCCTTAAATGCGCTTTACTGCTCTGGCAGATTGTTGATTGCACATGTACTTGAGAGCATTTCAAGCCAAAATCTTGCATGTAAATATTTCTATTACCTGAAGCATAGGATATCATTGTCTCAGTGACGACGCTGGCTTTGGTGGCCTCTTTTAGCGTACCGAGTTTTTCCTATTATCTGTCCCTCTCATTGCTTCTTTTTCGTTTGGTAGATCGTTCCTACCTCAGTTACTGACTATGCGAAAGACAGCGATTAGAGCTGTCTCCGCTTATCATTATCCTGTCATTATCGATAATCTCTCTCTTTGTGGGAACGTAATACTACTTGGATGAAGAGATCATTAGGGGCAGGTAATTCGGAAAACTCGGTAGTATTCAGCTGAAAGGTGCTACCATTAAAATCTAAAAATTAAAATCTAATAGACGCTAAAGTCTCCAGATATCTCTCTTACTGTCACGTCTTCGTTGGCAGATACATCTTTGAATTTCCGCCAGTTAGCGCCACTGAGCACTATGTATGAGGAACACCTTTTGCACGCAACTGTATATTGCTTGATGTCGAGCGATCCCTCCTGACCCCGTTGCGAATTGAAGCTACGACCCGTGAAGCAATCACACTTGATGCCATTTGTCTTGTACATTGCTGTATAATATTGTATTATTTTTGCATTGATGCGTCTATTTGTTACATCAGCATCCATACAATACTCAAGTGTATTATATTTCTTGCAGCTAGCAAGATATTAGAGACATTATAATAGTGCGGTATGTAATGGGATATGCGATTCGGTGTCCTGTCGCGTACCGTCACTTGATCGATTATTGCTTTGTTTACAGCGTATTAATGCGGTTCGTAATTGCCCAGTGCTGAAATGGTCATGCTGGATATTGTAGATGCATGTTTGATGTGTTTCTTTGCTGTGCTGCTGGCTTTCAGTGTTTTAGACTTCTGCGGGTCGCTTTTTGTATATTTGACTAAGTCAGTTTAATGCGAGTAACGATTTGAGATTCCCGCCGATAAGTAGAGAGCGCGAATCGCGAGGGTCGCTTTATCGGCGGTAAATTCAAGCTACTCCATTAATAGTTAATTTGGCGTCGAAGATACTCGAAAAAGTACTGGATATACGTAACACATATCTGAAAGCATTGATAACGCATTCTTCTGGATTATATGATATGTTTCGACCCACTCTTTGTAATTTTCGAGTATCTTTGACGCTCAGCTGCGCGCTCCCGTACTCGAGAAATTTCCCTAGCTGGAAATGTTTTGCGTGCGTGTAAATGAAAAAAGCTGTGTGTCTTTATATGGTAGGCGAAGCACTTTATAGTCTTGTAGCAAAGCTTTATTATTTTTCACTCAATAAAGTGACATTGCTTGCGAAATTTGTGTCTGTGTGAGTTTAATGCTCTGTCGAGATAGGAAAGCGAGTGAGTGGATTTGTTGTATGTATATATCAGTGACTTGCGCAGTTAGTGAGCTAGCAATATTGTTGCAAACGCGACAAAGTTAATGTGAAATAAAGTATGAATTGTTTGGAGTTGACGCGCTACAATTGCTTGCATTGATAGAGAGTATCAAGGCGCTAGAGCGGCTTATCTGACCATTTTTGAGCGAAACAGAGGGACTGTTTATAATATTTTAAGTGCGGTTCTATTCAATCTGTCCCCAGGATTCCCTTGAAGTCCTGAGGAAGGTATGGGATTCGTTGTCGGTGTTGCAAAGACAAAATAAGCCTACATATAGGAATGAACTTTATAAAAAGTGTGCTTGAGAATTATAAATAGATAAATACAGATATAAATGCAAGTGGTTTTCTGTTTGCAACACTACTCTCCACCCTCTCTTATTTGTAGGCAGCTCTCCTGTGCGTTTCTATAATTAAACGATATTCTGTTACGGTAATTATTCAAATCAGCTCATGCTCATATGGATGCACCAAAATAGCTTGATCCTTTCATTCAGTAAATATATTTCATTTCGCTTGAGATCAAACAAACGCGTTAAAACATTAGTTTTACTAGGGCTTTTTTATCCTGCACATGTGCAGAAATTGAGTATGACCCTAATTGCACTGGAGTAGTTGGAATGGCTCTCAGATTTTAATCAATATACTGTACTTTAGATTCGATGGAATGTGTTGTACACCTAGGAGTGGCCATAGCTATTCCAGTGCTTTATGTTGGATTACTGTATGTCTTTGACTATAATGGGAAGAGTCGTGATGACCCGAGCAGTATTCGAAGAAGATTTCTCTCCGCCACTGTCTCCTGCACCATCGCCCTATCTGCTACTTATTTCATCCTTAAACAGGCAATTCAGTTTAGCTGTTGATTACTGACATAGTCATACGTCCTTACCACTTAATATAGTGCTGTAGTATGGGTCTCAGTGGTAACTTCATTTTATCCCATATATGAAATACACTATTTTATCACTGAAAAAAGACAGATTATTAATGTTAACGAAATAACGTCAACGTTAAGTTGCATAAACCGTGAAACGAATCGAAGCTTTCGTAACGTTTAAGGCATGTCTGAAGTCAGTCAAGTTTGGTGTTGATCTGACAACGCTAGGTCGGCTCAGTGTTCTTCAAATACTGAGGATTTTAATGCACATTCCTACATATTCATATTTATGGATGAGTTACAAGTCTCATCACCGTAGTAATTTCAGGATGGTGTATCCACAATTTTGTATTTTCAGGATAGTGCATCCACCATTTTCTATTTTCAGGATGGCGCATCCACAAAGCTGACATTGGATACAATGGGGCTGAAGACGAGCGGCCTACTTAGTTCAATCATCTTGCCCAGCGTGCTCACACTACTCTTGTACTTTGGTTCCTTTGTATTAATGTACATTGAGGGAAGCCTTTGGCATTTCATATGTAAGTTATTGGAGAGTTTGAAAGGTCACTAAAGCAAATCTTTTTAGTGAACTCAGCCATATTATTTTATTGCTATGAATGTTAGAAAACTTTAAACTTTGCGACTTTTATATTAATGTTTCGTGATTTAATCAGTTGTTTTGAACTAATCGTAATTGAGTGTAAATTGTTTAATCTCAAGAGAGCGTTTTAATTCAAAACGCCGAGTTATACGCTGTTTGCTCACTTTCTGTAATAAATTTGTTTTATTTTCTAAACACAATAGCAGTTTTTTACCTTTAATAGACAGTTTACCCACACTAACCTCTTCGTATTAAAGTTTCATGTGCTTAGCGACTAGTATTATTGTACAGCTGTAAATAATTGATTAACTGTAATAGTTTTTCATTTCAGCCGTTCAGCAATGGTCGTCAGCGATGGGTAATTTGCGTTGGATCAGGAATTCGATAGTTGTAAGTACGATCTTGTTTTGTTATAGCTGTGTTATAATCGCACAACATTTCAGTTTTTTATACTTTGTGATCATCTATTGGATTTTTATTTATCCGTAACAATTAATATGCAGAAATTTGTGAATTTCGACACATTTCTTCGCTCATAGTCCTCCTAACTTTACATATTTTGCATATGGGTACCTCTAACTATGAAACATATTCGTCGTTAATAGATAAATGCACCATAAACCGAATGCTAAATAATTCAAGCTATTAGTATCGAATTTCGCATACCTTTCAGGCGCCGATAACGGAAGAGATAGCGTTCCGTTCTTGCTCGGCGGCCTTGGTCCTTCAGTGTTTCGACTGGAAATCGACAGTATTCATAGCTCCTCTTTTCTTCTCACTTAGTCATTTCCACCATGTTCTGGACCAGACGAAGCAAGGCACTCTCATGAAACATGCAATTCTCGGCTGCGGTATGACGTCATTTCTTAATTTACATTATTAATGAGGTTTTGGTTTAGTTTGAATATATAACTTTAACATTAGTAAGAGCACTTTCTAAATCATAGAGGATATATTCAAAATAAATCACTATGAACAATGATCTACTTTATTTGGATAGTGTCCCATTCGGTCTGAAGAGTGTCCTTAATGAGGTAGAAATGGTACATCTGCCAAAAATTACGATTTGCCAAGTGAAATCAGTAAGCGATTACTTACTTTTTGCGCTTAGCAAGAAGGTAGAGATGTATGCGCATTTACTAGATATCCGGGCGGAGCTTTCCACAAAATTATCAAATATCGATTTATCTCTAATTTCTTTATCATTTAACGTCTATGAACTGGATGATAAGAGATAAACTGATATTACAAGGGATGCCCTATATCACGTATTTTGAGGCTTACGGCATCCATAAAAACCTGGATTCATTTTACAGCCTTTCAAGCGGTCTACACCTACTTATTTGGCATCTACGCGACTTTCCTCTTTCTTCGAACGGGTCAGACACTATTTCGCGTTCTTGCACGTATTTCACATTCCAATCGTCTACAAAATCAATAGTTTTTTATCTTGGCCTCAAATTCTCTCACCTGGTGATCCTAGACAGAATGGCAATTTCAGCATAATAATGCAATGGGATAGAGAAATTTAATGTCAATCTCCAATACTGCGACAATCCGCTCCGTTTGTGTATGTTAGAGGGTCGATTGTGTGGTATAAAAGGGGATGTTTTCGTTATTTAAGTGCGACCGCAGCTTTTTAGGCTTTTTAAAGGGAAAGAGTAAGCGCTATGTTTCGTGATGTAATAAGCGTCTTTTTAGAAGCAACTAAGCACGGTTCTACCATTTTTTACTTATAATATTTACTTGATATGATCAATCAGATAATTATCGCGGACGGTATTTTTAAATTAAATTTCATTTGCAGGAAATATTGTAGCGCCAATCGTTGCTCATATTGTCTGCAACAACATGGGACTACCACCGATTGACGAAATACCTTATCAAGATCATTTTTCTACGCGAATTTTGCTTTGGTTGTCATTTGTGCTTGGTCTTGTAATTTGGATATTTGCGCTATTCCCTCTGACCGAGCCCCGTTTATATGGTTATTTGTGATATCGCTAAGCAACTTTGACTCTAATTTCTAAAGGGGTGTTTACATAGCTGCGGCGTGCGGCGTGCGGCATGCGGCTTGCGGCTTGCAACCAAAATTTTGGTTGCAAAGGGTGTTTACATAGCTGCAACAGCTGCAATTTTGCCTGCGGCGTGCGGCTTGCGGCGTGCGGCGTGCGTTCGAAACAAACCGAACTTTTGACGCACGCCGCAGAGCCCCTTGCAACCTTTTTCGAATTTTGAAACGGTCTTTACGCGAAGTATTGCATAGTTACGGTATTTTTGAATATTTGAACTTTGAATAAATGAAACCCATAGTGACCAATGAAGTTTGCCGCACTCTTTTTGCTAGATACGGTAGAAAAGGTTGCGGCTATGTAAACACCCGTTGCAACCAAAAATTGCATGCCGCACGCTGCATGCCGCAACCGTTGCAAGGTTGCAAGCCGCACGCCGCACGCCGCAGCTATGTAAACACCCCTTAAAGGCTGTGCTTCTCTTGTAGCGGTGTATTAATATCATATGAAAGCATTTTTCGCAGTCTGCTGCTTTTAATGTCTATTTTCTCAGTGTGAAATAAGGTGCGTAGACGTCAAAGAATTTGTGGTAGTATTCCTTCTCTTACCCGAAAAACTGCTCTCGTCAAAGGAAGTACTCGAGACCACTCATACAACAAAAATCATAAATACAGAAAGCACAATACTCTCTTGCGAAATGCAAAGGAAAAGTCATTTTAATACGTGCGAGAGTCCCTGCCACATACTCCCTGGCGGACGAGGCGACTGGTGGTCGGGGGTTACCGCTGACCTCAAATTAGTGCTATGGAACATTAAACAAGGTTGGTGTCGGCGATCAAGATCATCTCGAACTGATTCGATAATCGGATCGTGGCGAGATCTCCTACCGTCACGCTGTCCTTGACCGGTTATCTTTCGCTTGATGGTCGACGGTCAGTTGTGTGTCATCCCCGTCTCGGTCAATGTTTCGACAGCAACGATGGCTATAATTAAACAAGCATAAAGCGCGCTAAAAAGTTTCCGTCAGAGCCAGTTTCCTTAACAGTACCGATCGAACTGAAAAATCGACACCAGCAGCGTTATATCATATCTGAAGGCGCTCAGAAAGCGGTAAAAGCGTTAAACGCCAACGTCGTCGTCAACCACTCCGAGAAGGGTGACGGCAGAGCGTCACGAGGCGACCGCCAGGGTGTTGAGGAGGAATTTCGTCAAGTGACGTAGCCCCTTCTATGAATGATATCAGGATAAAGCGTCAGACGAAAAAGAGCCTACTGCCCCGCATTGTCAATGTGTTTACATCGTACGAGTAGACACAAACTCTAGCATAATTTCGAGGACGATCATTACGATCAGGATGATTAATACCATCGCAGTTTGACTCAGAGGATTGTTCATCGATGGACAGCACTCATCGACGTATAAAAAGTACAAAGAGAATCAAATGGTTGTCGGCGAGCGTCAAAGGGCTTGGGAGATTTATTGCTGGTCAAACTCTCCGGCACCTTTACAAGTTGCGCTCTGTCCTGACCCGCAGTCGAATCGTAATTCGTCTATGTCGATCCGGCTGCCATTAATACGTCATACAGCGAGTACTACGCCGAGCGCCGGCTGGAAACAAAACTACACTGCAGCCACCTGGCATCGATGCGCAGGAACAATGTGTCGATGGGCTGTCAAATGAAAGCTAAGAGAAGCGGAGTCAGATTACTATCTTACGCACCCCTCCTATAACATTAGACTTAGGGCTACTTCCATCAATCGCCAATATATGAACATGGCGTTGTCTTTGTTTTGGGTAAGCAATATAGGAAATGAGGGCATGCGCATTATAGAGTTATGTACACCTAGACCCCTAATTGAACCTCCTAAATGTAGGTCGATGCCCAATTCTGCCCAATAGCCGACTCAGTCAATCAATTCCCGAAATCCCAAGGACAGCGCAACTTGGCCAGTTTGCTATGGTACCGGTATCGGACCGGGTTTTTTGTCAGAGCAAATCTGGGCAATTGACGGCGTGACGTGTAAATGCAACTTTGACCCGGGGCGCCGCGTATGGGATTACGAAAGTGCCGTAGAAAAAGTGGCGGAGCGTGCGACACTCATCTCTCCTCGCAAGCGCGCGCCGGTCCAATGACCTGAAATGCACCAACTCTTGGCCGAGTAAACACGTACGCATGTTCGGCCATGCGACCCGACATATCCGACTCGATCGATTTGTCTGATAAATGAAGAGAACATGGTTACTGGGCCAGCATTGTGCAAACGTCGATCGCCCTCCGATCGTCCTCAAAGTCTCGCTGATAGCCCCCGTGTTTGGTGTATTTCGTCTACGTACGACGTAGAAGAGACAGAAGGAAATGAACGCCCTTCTGAAACTTCTCCTTCTACTTCTTGCCGCTTTTGGTACGGTACTATTAATATTTTGCGAATTTTGCTGTCAGCAATGTTTTGGATTATATCTTAATCTGATTTTGCAAGCTGGCAAAGTTGGAATTTGCAGCAAACGTCCAAGCTAGTTTTTGGTTACTCGGATATAAATAATGTTTTGTCGGAAAATTAAGCTGAAAATTGCGAATACAGCACGTCAAAGGCAGAGTAAGGATGCGCCTGACGACGTTTGTGAGTCTCCGAAGGGAAATGATCTTGCAACGGTAATTATCAGCGAAGCCGACTGGCTATTCCCGGAAAGCCCTTAGCGCTGTCGATTTTTGTATGTAATATGTCGAAGTTCTGTTCTTATGATCTTTTTCAGTTGTGGCAGCGGAGACCGATGCCATAAGCTGGCGGTACAAGCATGCAATGTCAGTGCTTATGGACATTGACATGAAGATGATCGTTCGACAGAAACGACAGTCCCTCAACAGCATGTAAGCTTTTCATTGACGCTTACCGCCCCAGCACTACCACGACTGTACGCTGAAGAATTTTTGCTTCACCCACTGAAAGATCAAAAATGTTCCATTTGGCCCGTGCCCATGTGTCGCGGCGTGCGCTTCAGGATACTTTAGTGATATAAATTATAAAATATTTTGCATTTTTTAGAATAATCCATACCACGATATGCCTTCTAAAATGTCCTATTCGAGCTTCTATATATGCGCACTTTTCCAGTAACGGAAAGCCCATTTTGATCTGACCTATTATTCCATTTATACATATAAATATTCTTATTCTAATAACGTCGTGCACCTGAAATTTTTGCGCATACATTTTTCAAGCCAGATTCCATGATATTAAGTTAGGCCCAACTAATTGCATACTAATTCTGCTGCGGGAAATTTAAATTGTCTACCGCACTCGTATCATCTTTGCACATCCAACTACAGTAATATGAATATCATATACTATTTTCAGCGACGCCGCTTCGGTTGTTTCTGAGCCAAGCAGCAGAGTTGCCAACGAGGCGGTGCTGGATACGGCACGCTCTTGCGCCAAGAAGTGCGAGATACTGTTGTCCAAGTCGATCATGAACGAGACGCAATCGAACGCCATTGAGAGTCCCTTCAGTATTCTAAAGAAAGGCTTTGATGTCAGCACTCTCGACATCGTCTGCCAGTAAGATTTACTATTTTGAGAACCACACACCCATAAATACAAAATTTTTATCGACAGTAAAAAATTTGCATTTTTATAGTTTAGTAATGATTATTCGATTAGGCTAAGGGAAACCTAGATTATATCTGCTCTACAGTAATAACTACATTTTCTTTTTGTATTCAAATTTATCATGCTTGCATTTAATTTGCATGAAAAATTGACGAAATTGTATGCGAAAGTGAAGAAATATGATGCAAGATCCTGTATCAAATCTTATCCGCGCGACTGAATTGAGCCCAATTTTGTGAATCGATGTTATTGCTCGAGTTGTTCGTCAGTCGATTGCTTTACTATAAAGCTAATATTGCAGGAAATTTAACGAAAGTGAAACCTGCTTTGCTGACTGTGATCAGCCATCGAGCTCCCTCGGCGTCTACCAACTCATTTGCGGAGAGCGAAAGCAAGGTCAATAAGATGTTTTTATATTTTTTGGGCAAATCAAGTAAAATCTATAATCTGGCAGCTGAAGGCGCATTGTCAACTGTGCGCGTTAGAATGCAACAGGGAGGAATTTGGAACAGTTTGAATTAAGATCCAAGAAAGATTCTCAAAGTGCTTCCAGACGAAATGATTCTGAAATATTTCTGTAGATAGAATGACATTTCTTGGGTTGGTATACATCTCCTTGAGTACCTAAAGCGTGAAAGGGGCCCATTTCGTAAAACAATTGCAACTGCATAAAAGTGTGATATTGTGCACGTTATGTTTACTCAATAAATTGAAAATAACAGAGAATGATCGGAACATATTCAATCACTGGGATTGCAATTTCGCAGTGTGTGTGTGTGGGGAAATTTGTCATATGCACGCAATAACGGATCTTTCATTACACTTTTCCTCTTTGTAGCTATAGTATTTGCAATTGCAACTGTTTAACGAAAATTGGTTCCCTCTGTTAGTTGTAGTGTAACTCTCTCAAGCGTTTTATCGTTCAAATAGAGTCACTTAAGATGGTAGTATCGGTCCATTTCAGAATTCATTGATCACCTGCCGTGCTATCAGACGAAGAGCTCTGAATCGAAGGAGGACTTTGAGAGAACCTGCGGTGGTCCAGGCGTCGTGTTCAGCGCGCTGTTTTCAAACCCAGCTGCAACGACTGCTCAGGATATTGGAAGGGTCCTTGAGACGATGCGGCCCATGTGCAGGTACGGTAACAAATTTAGCAGCATCCTTGTTTGCTTTGGCAACATTCCAAGTTCAAGCTTACTTTGCCTTTCCGTCAGCAATTTGGCCTGGACTCAGCAATGGCTAAACTGGTCATTAAGAATAGTTTTGAATAAATAAACATAATGCCAAATACTTCTGACTTGCCAATTATTACATGAGCATTGTTTTCTGATATTTCGCCAAAACGCAAGAAAATTCGCCCTTTCCTGTTTTTCAATACTCTCGTACTTTTCAGCATGAAATGTGCCTTGAATTATAATCAAATTTCAGTTTCATCACTTTAATAATCCGATTTTAATAACTTTAAAAGATTCGAAATCAGTGCCACAATATTCATGTGTGGTTTTTTAGTTTTTTGAAGTGCGCCGTCGATTACACAGCGAACGCGCTGAACAAGAGGTGCAAAGACGATCCGACGGCCGGGGCGTTCTTCCGCGAGATTGGTGTTGCCGGAGCCAGAACCGCGCTTGGCGCTCTCGAGGACTTTGACGCCGCGCAGAAGACGCACCTCTTGCCTCAAGAATGCAGCGAAATCATCAATAATTCTGAAGGAGCCGCCGCTAAAGCTCGACAATGTACGTGCGAGTCATTCACTAAATGATGCCTTTCTTTATCAACTGATAGACGCTTCCGCAGTTAAGCCTGACAATCGTTCGGTCGGTGGAACTAAGCCGCCGGACCACGACTCAAGTATCTAGTTTGGCCAACTGCTAAGAACAAGATTCCTCTCCGTTTCCCACCCACTGGCTTCAAGAATCTGTGAAATGATAAGGGTCCCCTTCGTCTCTTTCATACTGCATTGATCGCTTCAAATTTCTTAAACTGGTCCCAGTTATACAATTACTGACTAACATAATATGCCGCTTGGCTTTGGCGCTCTTCTCAGTTCGCCAATTAATTGATATTCCAGCGCTCAGTGAGCTGACATTTCTCAGCCAGTGAACCAGTCGAAGCTCGTTGAAATTGCAATTCAAAACACAGCTGCCAATTGTTCCCATATGCGGCCGCGGGGATTGTCAATGTTGTGCGAGAGTTGAGGCACTGATCGGCGCCTGGGGGAGGTGTGTACTTCAGAGCGTTGCTAATAAAGGCTGAGCAGCGAAAGTGATTATACTCCCTTCATGATTTGAGGTTCACAGTTGCAAACGTATCTCGGCGAATGACCTCCCTCAAACTCAGGTCTGAACCGCGCCTAACTGACACGGTTATGTAGCTTACATTTTGTCAACGTCAACGAATTTTATTTTAGTGAGTAGCCGAAAATGGCCCGGTAAAGAGAGCCAGCAAACGGCGCCCTCAATCGTTGCTGGTCATCGATTCAAGTCCAATAAGCAAGCAGCCGCACCGCTGGTACAAAGTGAAAGCAAGGCTGCAGGTGAAGCGGCAAATGACCAACAGACGCTAGCCTCAGCGTTTTTGGACACTTCAACAACTGGTAGGTCACTCTCTCTATACTATATAATCAGGCAGTTTTCTATATGCAATTGAATAGGTTCATTTCCATCTCCCATAGGTTTATTTTGAACGGCGCCACAAAATTACAGCGTTCACTACGTGGGTCAAGTTAGTTCTGTAGAATACTTTAGAACTCTAACTAACTGGACCCGCATGGTAACTAATATCTCTCCACAGCGTCAGTCAAACTGAGCCTTTCGGGAGAAGAGGGATTCCCTTCAGTCATATACGGTAATCTAATAACAGCAGATGCAGAAATTTTTTTAGGTTTTTTAAAGGGAACCTTTAATCGCCTCTTGTTCTGAGAAGCGTACTGCAGATTTTTTTCCTGCTACATTTGACAGTGTCTAATGCGATCAGTTGCTCCCTGCGTTTGTTAAAGTGCTTCCGAAATTCACTGCAGTAAGGATAAGATCAATAATCAATTCAGCTATTGTTCATATAAGCCGATGTATTCGTTCTCTTGCATTGAAATACCATAAACTCTCACAACACGAACGAATATCATAAAATATGTAGTCTATCGCTTTTGTTGATGATATAGTAATGCTCCAAAATATCTCTCTGAAATACAGGCAGCGAAGTGAACGGCGAACCGGTAGATTCAACCTCCACAACCAAAAGCGCTGATCTTGGCGAAGCCACGACCCAGTCTGCACCAGCGGCCCCGGAAAAAAAGGCAACTGACGGTGAAGAAAATGAGACCGGCGAAAGCTTGGTCAACAAGATTAAAGCCCTTTTAGGCCAAGCTAAAGAGCAACCAGCCGCTGCGAAGGCTGAAGAAAGCATTGCTAAAGTTGATGTACTGAAAGAAGAGGTTGTAGCGAAAACGGTGAATGGAGAGGTAAAGTTGCTGTAACATTTGACAAATATGAATTGATCGAGGATGATGGCGCTCTGAGGCAGTAAAGTCTGGTGGGTTCCCCCTACCAAAAAACGTTTTGCCCATTACCGACACTGCAGAAAATATTTTAGTATTTTGTAAGCAAACACTTGGCATTTTTAACATCGTAGGCAATTTTCTGTGGCAACTCTCTTGAAATCTCAACTAACAAAAGTTTCTGGCGTACCAGCTCATTTTTTGGTCCTATCAAAAGCAAAAGGCTTGGAAACGGGGTCTCGTTGATCTTATTTATAGTCCGTTTCTGGCACCCATATGAGTGAGTATGAAAATTCTTTGTAAATAGTGCAAGTTACTATGTGGCATCTTAACCCTGTATTGCAGGTGACAAAGGAGGTTGTAAGCGAGACAAAAGAAACAGTCGCAATTCAAAGCGGACCAAGCGCTGCCAACTCGGAGACTGTGGATTCCGAACCAAGCGTGGAAGAGCTGCAAAAGACTGTCTTGAGGAAGCAGCTGAATGTGCTCGCGAGAACTGAAGCACAGCTCGAGCTGGAAATGAAGAAACTACAACTTGAAATTGATCTCTTACAGAAGAAAGCCACTGAGACACCTCGAGATGGGTAATTCCACTTGTCGACAAGGTGATCCTTTTCCTTTGTGATCCTTTCAGTACAAGTGACTAACAGCGTTCTCACTCGTTTAGCAGTACTATTAATACATTCCGCCCGATTAATGTTGTTTTTGCTTTTCTGTTTCGACTGTTCTCTTTATGCTGAATAAACTAATCGTCTGCATAGCATCGAGTAAAGTATAATTGCCTAAGTAAAGTTGCAGAAGGAATTCAAAGGAATTCGCAAGATGCGACACGTTCATCATAAGAGCACAAAAGTCAAAAATTTACAGTGATTGATTATTGGTGAATGATTGGTTGTTGCTACTTGCAGCAGAGGCAATATTTGCTCGGCTGCGGTTCAGTGAAAAATTTTACCTTGCGTCTTGTGAAGAAGAAGGTGTCTCAGTCTTTCTTCAGGTATATCGCATCAGGTGTATTGCAAAGCAACAATTAAAAACCAAAGTATCATTCCTACCACCATATATCAGGTGTATCGAGCTATCACTAGGACGAATGAAAATAATATCATTCGATTTAAATATAGAATTCAGTGATTAGAAATAAAATATGGTTGATGATTTACAAATCAGATGACCTAGAAAGAAGATAGCTAATAAACCACCAAATGCCTAATGCTTTGTACTGTTATGATTGGTCACGAATTAATCCGCACAGTGAATACATTTAATTTTCAGGTCGAAATTTTTCTGCTGTTTTGTGTAGCCGGTATCTCTGATACCACTGTCATACAGTTTTTTAATGCCGTCATATGTGCCAGGTATAATAATCACACTAAAATTCTGATATCATCGGTTTGCGATTGAGAGAAGCTTTCTGAGAATCAACTTGAGACGTCTATCCAGTATTATTTTTTAGTATGGTCGATTATAATTTGTCAAAAGCGTTTGCAACAAATTCAAAACAAATATTATCTTTTACTTGTCTGGGATTCGATGCATCGAGCTCAGCAGATGTTTCACTCTGTTTGCAAGCATCAAAAACGTATACTCTATTCGCGATAGCAAATAATAAAACTACCTATAACTTACACTAGACATTTTTGCATTAAACAACCTGCGCATTTAATCCAGGATAGAGAGATAATGAATGAACATTAATCACGGTTTCTACTCACTATGGTAATGACCAGAACGTAATTGCAACGCATTAGTACAGTAGGCGAGAGATTATCAACAAAGCCGCGAAAACCGGACAGTTATAGAGAGCGGCGGTTACGGATTTGAAACCTAATGGCAGTTCAAGTATTTCATCGTAAACAATCGCCATTCAAATTTTGCTGCTGGTGAAATTCGGTAGCATTGCAGCGATTGGTGGTCGTCTTCGAAAAAATAGTGGATATGAACTGGTACATTGCAGCTTCGCTTTTTTTTCTGATTGCGCCAAGGGTCACCCATCAATGTTGGAATCGTGATAATTGCGGTAAGTGTAGCAAAGTACTTTTGGAGGCATTTTTTGGAAAACTTCTAACCAATTTTCAAAACTTTTGGGAAAACATTCGCACTTTTGTGGATAATCCCTGGCCCAAAATTCAGCTCATCATTTCTATTCACCGCTTTATAGTGACTCTCCAAAGCTAAGTCTGATTTAAGACCCATTTTTCGCAAATTTTGGGGTCCCGCAACGACAGTTTGTAAAGGAGGCGGCTCCAACTCCGCCCACCTGAAGCCCCATACTTGGTCATCTTACGGTTGAAATTTGGGCCACAAGCACCTCCCGTTCGAAAGTTATGTCGCCTTTTTTTATGGGACACCTTGTAAAATGCCAAAATGTAGAGGTAGCAGAACTTTTTCCGCGCCTTTTTCTTCTCTTTTAAAACAATGTTTTGCAAACTATGTTCTCATAAAATTCTTTGGTATTTCTTTGCAAGGGTAGGAGTATTGGGCTTGAAATTCCACTCCACAGTCATCATGCGAAACGTTCTGCTACCACTACATTTTGGCGTCTGACTTTATTCCAGTTCATCAGTATATCTCATGGCATAAAATTTTAAGATGGAAAGACTGACTTGTAGATTGTTTACAAAAAATATAAAGCAATAAGAGCAGGGCTCGGAATGAAAAATTTTGAAAAAAAGGACATTTTGAAAAAAAGAGAAAAAAAGAAAGATTTTGACACAGAAAAAAAAGGACATTTGCCAAAAGACCCAAATATCTGTTTTAAACTGGGTTCTGAATGAAAAAATTTGAAAAAAGAAATATTTTGACACAGAAAAAAAGGAAAATTTCCAATAGACCCAAATATTTGTTTGAAATTTTGAAACAGATGTTTGGGTTTTTTTCGAAAATGTCCTTTTTTCTGTGTAAAATTTTTCTTTTTTTTGGAAATTTTGGCCTTTTTTTTATAGAAAAAAGGACAAAAAGTGACCTTTTTCTAGAAATTTTGTCGTTTTTATTAAAGAAAAGGACAAAAAAGGACATTCAAAATAAAAAAGATTCAGGGTCCCAAAAAAAGGACAAATCTTTTTAAAAAGGACAATTCCGAGCCCTGAACAAGAGACGAACTAAAAAACTAAAGAACAAAACGAAATAGCAATTATAAAGAAAGTTAGAAGAAAAAATGTAGAGAAAAATCAGAACTTTTTTTGCACCCTGTAAAACATTTCAGTGACCCACAGTGAAGTACAGAGGAGATGTATGGAACTGGGTGACGGGATGATGTCCAAGATTTATGATGGCGAGCCGGAAAAGTGCTTTTTGTATTTACCAGGTAAATATTATAAAATGTCAGTTTGTCCTAATATTTTTTAGGCAGTCTCTAAAACTCGAACACTATTTATTCTAGAGTTATTGACATATGTTCATACTACTATTTTTAAAGATTTTTAGTTTGTTATCAGTGTTAATTTTCATTTTCTTCTGTTGGCGTTTGACATACAGCCGTCTGCGTAATATCCCATCAAATAATTTATGTATACATTGTAATTACTTCCATAAGGAGCAAGCAGAGGATGTAATTTTTTCTTTCGTACCTTTATCTAGCGTACCTGAGTTAATCACATTTAGCTTTGATGTAATTACAAAGATGCTGTATTGATATGTGCATAATTTCTCCGTCGTACAAATGGGTATCACGATGTTTCCTTTTCGGCTTTGTTACAGACGAAATTGATCGACTATATAATGCGGTTCTAAACGGTTCGTAAATACTTTTATTTAGCGCTAAAAATGCAGGTTTATTCGACCCGTCCCAGTGGACACTGCAATATGCGATAGACAAGTGCAATGAATGGGGAACCAAGTTTTCATTCAGCTGTACACTGCTTACACCAAAGAACGCTGCGAAAATGAAGGAATATCGCGAGAATACAATTTTCTATGTAAGCTGTTACAAACAGATGGACCATAGGGAGACTTTTCCAATTTAAAAATGGTATCAAGATACTATTTGCCTGCAGACTTCAAAGGAGAGCGAACTTAGCGTTTTTCATTGCATAAAGAGTGTACTCTTCTCATGATGCGAATCAAATAAGCTTGTTCATGCCTTCACATAGGTCCCGAATGGCCTCCCAAACCGTACGAGATATTATATTGGCGATAAGACACGCATTAGCCATCTTATATGAAGAAAATTAACCTTTTAAATTACACTGGGCAGGAGGGATTTTGTTAGTTTGCAGCGAAATTAGTGAAATGAGAAATTAGTGATATGGGTCGGAGTATCAGTGAATGCTAAAATGGTTACCAAATTACATACTTACATGCCTTCCCTAACAAGAAAGAATTAGCAAGAAATGTAATCAACAACAAACAAGATTCAAGGTATTCATCAGTTTCTAGAGTGAAAGCTGGCGACCATTTTGATCTTAACTACAGTAGTTCAATATGATGTATAAATATAAACAAAATTTTCAGCCAGCCTATAGGAATTGGATTGGCTGCACGCAGACAGATACCAGCAGCGAGCCAGCTGGTGGTTGGGTGTGGCAAACGCCGTTCCCTCTTGGTTCGACTATCCCAGCAACTACCATACCTTGGCAACCAAAAAATGGGAGTACCCCTCAGCAACCTGATAATGATGGTGGAAGCGCAAATCAGTGTGTCTACGCTGGTGGCAGCGGTATTGAGGATGTGAACGCTGACAGCTTTACACCCGAGATCAATTGCGTTCAGTGCGAATGTGGTAAAATTTACATACTGTTGATAATAAAGGAGCACATTACAATACTACAGTAAGCCAGGGACGACGCTAAGAGGAGCGGAAAGCGGAAGCTTCGGGGTTTTCTGATTTCTTCCCACCCTCTTCCCCAGTAATTTTCGAAGCGTAAGCGGAGCATTGCATAGCTGACGTATTATGAGAAGTCATTAATCACGGAAATATCTGACTTAAGTCGTTATCATATAAGAAAGAGGAAGTCAACAATCTCAGGTGTCTTATGATGAAGAATTAAATGGGCATCTGTTCAATTAATTTACTTCTTTCCAATTTCCACATTTCTTTTTTGACTTTATGACTTTCGTCTTCTTGCCTGCGTTGTGTGATAGCAGCCATTTAAAAATAATTATGCACGAAGATTACTGATTTTCCCTCCTCGGCTTTTGAAATGCTTCCAACACAGAGTTTTGCGCTAGCACGGGGCCAACAGCTTTGCCAGTGCAGTTTTGCGCATGAATCGTGGATCAGTATGTTGGTCAAAAAGTGTGTCCCAATCATCTTGTTCTAAAACCTTTATCCTTAATCATTTTCATGTACTATTTCCCTATTTAAAAAATATCAGTGTGGTGAATTCTAAGAAACATTTAAACTTGTTGGATTACAGCTTATTTTTGAGCACCCTACATGCAAATGCGATACATATTTCCTATTAATATGTTTAGTTGATCGTCCAAGAAGCAGCTCGTGTTCTGTTCAAGGCGTCGATCCAGAAGCTTCTTTGACCTACAATCTCAGGCAGTATAAAATACACCCAGATGTTCAAAACTGCGCCTTAAAATGTGAGCAGGAGATGGACTTCACTTGCAAAGCATTCGTTTGGAGGGGTGAGCAATGTATTTTAAACTTAATGTGGCTTCATTTTTGCGTACTGGCAAATTATCGAATGACTTTTCCAGAATGCTAAATTTTTTTGTCGTTGTTCAAATAATGTATTCTTTTGTCAGTAAATAACGCTTTTTATATTCACAAGTTTTAAAAACTGAACTGACCAAAATTCAAGTATAACACCAAAATGCCAAATTTGGAGAAATGCATTCTATCTAGTTGTTGTAGGACTCTAAGTTCTAACTATCGTTTGCCACAAATCCATTTTGGAATTTCCCATTCAAGTACCCAAATAGCGCAATATTAGATATTTACCTGATTATGGTAAGATCAGAATTCAATATGCCATTCAAAATCTGCAACTTACAGTCAACTGCTTTTATAACGTCGGTCAAGGGACCGGCCAAAGACCGACGTTATAAAGACAGCGACGTTATAGAGGCAGTTAGCCCTGTACAAAACATAGTACACGGGACCGGCCAAGGACCGACGTTATAAAGCCAGCGACGTTATAGAGCCAGGCGTTATAAACGCAGTTGACTGTATACGTGCTAACAATTTTATTACTCAGTATTCCAGCCGTACCGTAGTTATTCTAATAGTACGACAGTCTCTAATAGTATGACATGGTACGGTCCCTTCGAAAAATAGCACCACAATCTCTATTAGTACGACATGTCGTACTATTAGAATACTGATATCTCGTTATCAAGAGAAATGGATTACGGTAGCCTACACTAAATTGTGTGTTCCCGCCTCGCGCTTTGCGTGTCGTGTGCAGTCCTATTCTCATAATAAATAATAGTACTAATAGATAATTGTTCATAATAGATAATGTGCGCATAATGGATTATACGATAAAGAAGGTGATCGAGATTTGCATAGTTGAATGGTCAATTCTATTCAGGAGTAAGGGCAGCCAAACTAGGAGGGCTCAGGAGTACAAAAAGAGCGAAAGAGATTGTCTGTCTTCTTTGATCCTAGATAAGCATAGCC
>NIUQ01000414.1:0-50799 GCA_002796945.1 Plectus sambesii
AAGAGTGTATGTTCAAATGTCTGCCTCCATGTAAACGTATTCGTTTCAGTGAAAAGACAACTTTCTTTTCTCAGAACGTACTTGAGCCCCATCAAGCTTTTATGATAATTCGATTGAACTCTTTCAACTTTGCTTTTGCAAATGAAAGACCGAAATGGAGATCGAGCGAGTTTCAAGGAGAAATCGGTGGAGCTCTTTCGTTATGGATCGCACTTAATGGTCTCGTTTTTGTTAACGCGCTTTCTATGATTGTCAGGTTTACTTTTCGATTCTATTTCGTGTTGAAGCGGTTGAAACAAGAAAGACAAGCCGTTGCATAAGCGACATGATTCAATGGAATATGAAATATTGAAAGATATTTAATTGAAATAATATGCTGTAGATATATTGCTGTTCGTCAAATTGTTCCATGAGAAATTTCTAGTTTTAATAAAATACGATATAATATTCACCATGCGGGTCGCATATCGGATAAGCAAAGGTGGGACTCTGGGGGTGCACATTCTCAAGCCCACTATTCCCACGTTTAGTTTGGTAAACCTGCGCATGTTAGCATCAAGGAGATCAAACATGCATGACGTCACATGTGGTTGAGCATAGTAATTGAATTCTCGATATCCAGAAATATTGTACCACGCGTCCTGGATTACAGCTACTTCAGATTCTATGAATGTCATCAGTCAGTGTAATACGAGCTTCAACAACCCCTCTAGTTATTCTTAGTTCAGCCTCATATGTAGCTTATTTGATTCAAGTTCATGCAACGCTTAAGCCGCATACAAAAAAACTGAAAAAACTTGACACTGTAAAAATGATTGGCTGCGATTGTTGTCGTTGAGATGCTTCTACGTTGATCGAACGGCGACCTATTGCATTGCAAATGAAATCGTTTGCGACAGTTTGTTTAGCGTTCATGTAACTCATGTTACAAGTCAGTAGGAAAGTAATAACTGTAATATTCCACAATATAAGTTCTATATGTCTTGAATGTAGGCAAAATAATTCATAAGATAGAGGAAAAAGAAACGAAAAGCAGAAACCCTGTACCACCTCAACACGAAACACTGCAATGTCACCAACAGATCAAAACACTCGGTGTTTGCCTTGGCTTTGGCGACGACAACGAGCGCGATTAGTGCGATAACAGCAAGAGGAAGGAAGGAACGGCGTGGCGTCGAAGATTAACGTCTGACAGAAAGAGAGATGACAGCGAGAAGAGGTGTGGCGGTCATGCGCACATCACAGAAAAGGAAGTATGATAATTACGCAGAAGGAAACAGATGTAGAGTATTTAAGCAGAGCACAATATCCATTTCGTACCACAAAGCAGTACCGATTCGAGCATGGCCTTTGGCTAATTGATTACGGCCATGATGTTTGTAAAAATCAGCTCCAGGCAACTGATGAAAGCAAAACAGTTTTAATTTGTATCCTGGCTCTTCCCGGATGATATACTTCATACCATTGGCGAGCATGGATAAGTGAAGGCTTTTACCGGTTCCCCAACGCAAATCTTCTCAATGGCTTAAATAAAAAACCATTCTCACTTTTGGTCTCACCACGAAAACAATTCGTCGAAAATTGCACCCATCTAATGCTTTCCCTTTCCCTCCCCTCAGAGCGTAAAGTTCCGTTTCCAAAACAAAAATAATTCTTTATTCAGCGGAAAGTACTCGATGCCCGAAACTTACATCCCATTACCTACCATAAACCGTTCTTTGACCAGCGCTTAATGCAACGAGTGATTTTGCAACCCTTTCCGTTGCCAAATAGCGAACGGTTACAATAAGATGCAATATATTAAACAAGAGGTAAACGATAGACAGAGGAGCAAATTGGATATGATATTCATATGAAAAGAGCAGATAAACCATAAAAAGAGCCATATAGTTTGTAGTAATCACCTGCTGCATTTAACATTAATCAAAAAAGATATTTTGTTAGTGATGGGGTATAAGTTCCAGCGACAAAAGCACTGAATATAAGCATATCCGCGTTATACAATGAAAATCAGATAAGTGCACATGTTTAGCAAGCTCCGCGAGCAACTTTTGTACTGAATCATGCCCGGATAAGAGCACAAACCGGATAAGTGCACAAAGCTATCTTGCCGGATCGATGTGCACTTACACGGTTTCCACTGTATCACAAATAAAATTAGACAACTCGTGGAACGATGTACTTGGCGGAGAGAGCGACGAGAGGCGCGGCATTGCTAGTGCCGGGGAAGGGGCCTTCGGAGCCGCCCAGGTCGATGTGGGTGAACTTGATCGGATGGGCGGAGTCGGTGCCGTGCTCGTCGAGGCGCGACCCCATCAACATGAACGCTGCGGGACATTGATGCCCGCGCAGTGTCTGCACCGATGGTTTTGTGTTGCCTTGTCGCAAATCTTCCGCTTCCGATTCGCCCCTGTGGAAGTCAAAGTCCTGAAAGCATACGCCGTCAGGATTGATACATTTCTTATGGTGTTATAGCAGGGTTCGGAATCGTCCTTTTTAAAAAGATTTGTCCTTTTTTTGGGACCCTTAATCTTTTTTATTTTGAATGTCCTTTTTTTTCAACGAACGTCCTTTTTTTGATAAAAAGGCCAAAATTTCTAAAAAAAGGTCATTTTGAAAAAAATAGAAGGTTATAACACAGAAAAAAGGATATTTTTTTAAATGGCATTCAAAATTTAGGGTCCCAAAATGGAAAAATCTTTTTAAAAAGGACGAATTTTTAAAAAAGGACAATTTTCAAAATGTCCTTTTTTCAAAATTTTTCATTCCGAAACCTGTGTTATAGCCATATAGGGTGTAAAGGAATATAGGGAACACAATGATTCTAGATACCTGAAAGACCCGTTCCGGTCCGATTCAAATGCAGAAAATTATATTGATAAATACAGGATTAATCCAGAACCGGAAACGGAATCACGTCTGTTCAGGTGACAGATGTTTGCGGCAACTATATTTCACCCTATTCTCTACAATCAAAATTTCTTAATCAGTAACAGAGAGCCACAGCGGACACCATGGCACGCTTGGTGTGGAAAACTGAATTGAGCACGTTCGCTGCGGCGTCCACGCTGTTAACCATTACCTCTACGGGACCAACCCTTCTTCTTATTAATGACTAAGAAATGAGGACTATAACTTTTCACTGTGATGACCTAATTAAATGAAAATTCATACGCATATACCCGTGTATATATAAAAGCTACATATGAGAAAGGTTTCAGCCTAAATCGCAACTCTGCACGCGTTGGGCACATTTATTGCGTTCGAATTAGTGAATAGTCAGAGGATTACATGACAACTCGCGACACGACAATTTGCGACATGATATTTTTGCGACAATTCGCGACACGACAATTCGCGACATTACGTGAAATCAATGCGACAATTCGCGACATACGTACTGTCGCGAATTGTCGTGTCGCGAATTGTCGCAAAAATATCATGTCGCGAATTGTCTTGTCGCGAGTTGTCCGTTTCCCTAGTCAGAGAGCAAACCTCGTGTCTGTAGCGCGAGATTTCCACGGGCTGACCATACTCGTGTGCGGCTTCCTGAAGAGTGTAACAGCAGCGAGACTTCAGCGCTGGTCCGTTGTCCATAACCGCAGGGTACATTCCCATCGCAATCGCGGCGTGGCCGGTAAGCGTCGCCATCGTCATCAAGTGAGGATTGACTTCATTCTTTGCCTGAAAGAGGACCAGTTCATTTCATATTTGTCACGGAGTCGGCGTGATAAATGAAGACAGAGATCTATTGGAGATTAACTCCATATCATTGATCAGCTATGCTTTAGGACTGTTATCCGGGGAGCCTTCTACAACTTTCATGAAGGTGTAATTGCGTGACGCAAACTATCTGAGGATGTCGAGAACCTTCTAAAAATCTCCTCACTAATGTCAATTCCCTATGCGGTACACAACGCGAATCATGATTATAGCTAAACGTCATGTAAGAAACATCAAGTCGAAAGAAATGTCGAACTGAACGGCAGGGGAATAAACATGGGTCGCACATCGAAAATTTTAGAATTTTGTTTTGCAAAAATGAAATAATTAATGCATTCTTGGTTATCGCTTGATAAGCCCACGCTTTCCCTATTTTTCAAGTACGTTAAGCGCCTACTTTAATAATTATTTTCGACAGTAAATCGCCGAACATATCGGGTTTCATCAAAATTACCATTTCAAATCTCTTTTCAAAGCGGGCTTAAACGTTCTGAGGGCAATGTTTAAACACGCGCTACATGACGAATAGGATTTATGCGATTATCGACAAAAAATGTTGTCCTTTTCTCTTTTATTAATAACTAATTTTGAAAATTAAGAACGTCCCTCGAAACTAAACTGCAAGGAGTCAAGGAGGACGTATGATTGAGGAAATGCGACTATTGGAAAGTTCTCGAAGTACGGGCGAAGCTTGTTACACGATTACTTAGAGTGCATTAATAATTCATACCACTTAAACTTAATAATTAATTCATTCCGCATTTGCGTGACAAAATCGGCAAGTTCTCGAGGAGTGTTCGACGCCCTACAGAGAAACTAGATAATGAGGAAGCAATGGATGATCAAATGTCGCGTACATAAGCTGCAATCGTATGAAAAGAGAACTGCGGTCAAATTATAACGCTGAATGAATGTACCATATAATCAAAATTTGCCGATCAGTAACAAGGAATCATAGATGCCATAAGGCAAAGTACTTCGAATGTCAATAGCGCTTCTTTCTCAATTGACGCACATAGGAACCAAGAAACAACTATCATTCTTAGTGAAAAACGGTGTTCAAGCACCGAAAACCGAGCTCATCTTTGCCAATTACAATGTTAGGCTCGATTTCTTGTTATTGACTGGCAAATTTTGACTATAAAAGATATAGAAAGGGGCCGTACCATTTCGCGCATGCGGGTGAGGGGATCGAGCATAGTGATGCGCCCCTCGGCGTCGGTATTGTAAATACGAATGCGCTTTCCACTGCGGGACTTGATGATCTCGTCGCAGGTGTAGCCGTGGGAGCCGATGCTGTTACGCACCATGCACATATAGCCGACAACCTTTAGTCCTTTCGGCCTTAGAATGTCCAAGACCTAAATCATTCCAACATTTTTCAATGGTTCTAGCACTGCGCTTGTCACACACCACCATGCAATATAATTTGTCACTCTTGCATTATATAGCTTTTTTCCCTTTGATAAAAATACTTTAAGAATCAAATGAAACGTTTTGCATATCAAAAATTACATTTTTCTAGTCAGATTTATACGAAAACTGTCATTTTCGATTTCGAAAGTGTCCTTATTAAAGTAATAATAATATTTTTGCAATCCTCTCATACCCTTTCGCCAAACTAACGTTCGAATTGAATGCAGAGATTACGAAACTGAATGCAAGGATTGCGAAATCGAATGCAAGAGCGATGATTTATGATGAATGGCGGTATATCAATTATACCTTGAAAATTCCCGCCACTCCCGCGCTACCGTACTTGTCGCGGGACATTCCAAACATCGATCCGCCCACTTTAAGGTCGATTCCGCCGGTATCGATCGTCACTCCCTGAAAATAATGATCATTCTTAACGCAGTCAACGGGAAACGGTTGTCAATAACGGTGTGGTACATGCAATGACCAAGAATCGATTAAACTTATCTGGGCAACTGCGCACGTTACCGCGCCGCACTGTCAAATTGAAATGTCAGCCGGAATTTAAACAACGATTCGGTGGGGCGGTGCAGTAATTATCAAGAAAGATATGATTAATTCTTGTTAACTGTACGTACTGCACCGCCGCACCAGGCATAAATCGTGCCGGAACCCACGTAAAAAACTAAAATGCTGCTTTTCCACCAAAACACAAGCATCTATCACCAGTAAAAAATATATAGGCTCCACCTTATATCAGTGTACAAAACTCAGTCCTAATCGGGCATCCGGGTTTGTCGAACGTTTGGCGGGGAGCTAAATATTGTGCACAAATTTTATGCGCTTATCACCAAGATCTTCCAAAAAACTAAACAGAAATACAAAACCAAGCAACACATAATTGACTTTACCTTGCCAACGAGCATGAGAGTCTCCTCGATTGGTCCTTCGGGGATATACTCGAGCCAAATAAGACGCGCCTGATGTTCAGGGACACAATTGGCTGCCCGGTTGACGGCCGCCATGAGCGGATACTCCTTCTTGATGACGGCCTGGTCGGCCTCCACTTCCACTTTCACATTGCCGCCTTTGAAGGCTTCAACGACGTAGTCCGCCACTCGAGGCGGCGCCATTCGCTCCGGGTCCGAATCGCCGATATCGCGAGCCACGCAGCTGAAGATGGTCAGTGGTCAGTAGTTAGATGGAAAATGGTCAGTGGTCAGTGATTAGATAAAAAATCGTCAGAAGATGGTCAGTGGTCAGTAGTTAGATGAAAAATGGTCAGAAGATGGACAGTGGTCAAAAAGAGGCGGTCAGTGGTCAGAAGGTGGTCAGTGTCCAGCTTGTCAAATGACCCCGGTAATAAGGCGACACGAAAATCACCCTTTTATCCCTACATTTTTATTCAGTCGACAGCTGTAACGCGGAGCATTTAGCTCGTTTCACAATATTTAAGGAGGTGTTCGACGAAAGTAAAAGTATAAATGATACAGGTGTAGATAAACACGCGCGGTTGTCGATAAGGGCAACTACCAGGCGTATTGGACTGCATTCATGTCACTTCTACTTTCCAGAGATAGGTCCCATTTCGAAAAGAAAAGCAAGTTACCTGCCGGCTTCGAGACCGGAAGCGAGTTCGATAAGTTTCTTGCCATCGGTACCGAGGGCCAAAACTCCTAGTTTGGCCGCTTTAGGCTTATTATCCTCTTCGCGAACGTTCAGAGGGACAAAAAGCGCGTGGAGAGCGCCGAGAATAGACACCAGCTCCGCATTCGCGTATTTTTCGTGCGGGATTGTCACTAGTAGTGGCGATTTGATGCCTGCTTTGATCGCGCTGAAAAATTTCACCCGGTCATTACAGATGTAGAATTATTAACTTTACACAGCGAAAGATTATTCTCTCCGCTGTGCTAAGTTTAAGACTTATAGTCATCATTTTCGATCATTAACAGCAAAACGAGCTAGGCACCGAAGTTAACAAAGATGACCTCGCTTTTCGGTGTTTTAACACCGCTTTTCATCAAGAATGATAGTCGTTTGTTTGTTTATGCATGCATAAATAAATAGAAAGTAGCGCATTCGTCTTTCGAAGCAGTTTGTCTCATTTAATCTATGATTTCATGTTACTGATCGGCAAACTTTGACTCTATTACTCGCAACCCTTGTATTGTATACCATTTTAACTTTAATAAGAATACTTTTCAAGTCAAAGCAAAATGAAAAGCATCCTCACTAAATTTTAAAATGTTAAATTGAATGCGAAGATGACGATATCACAAGCAAAAGTGATGAACTATGCGCAACGGTGATTTGTCACCTTCAAGCATGACTTGTCACAACGCCAAACACAACACATACTGCAGTAGTTTACTTAAGCCTAAGCCTGACCTGACCCAAGCGCTGGCGTTTCGGCCTATTTTTACCTCTTAACATTCCTGAACAGCTTAGAGTGACCAATTATCGCCGTCGGTAAAAATAACGCGGTATGCGTGGTTCAAGCGCTAAAGCAAACGTCGTACATAGCGGCCGGCGGCCTACTTAGTCTAACGCACTGTCCCATGTAAACTTCAAAGTTTAACCAAAGGCCTCCAATCGCGTGCTACGGCGTTCGCTTTTGGCCGCAGTTCAACAAAAGATAAACAACTTTGCTTAAAGTGTTTCAATCGTGTTACTCGCATCTAATCTTTTTGATTGAACTCTGCTAGTAACAAAAAGTAACTTGATAACACGTTGTTGGAGTTTGAGAACGACGACTTTTATGAGATGTAGGTGTGGCCAGTAGCAATTTCAGTATCGACAAATAAGCTGACGTAAGATGATGTCATTATACAGGCGCGCTGTGTGGAACTGAATGCGCTACATGCCTCATCTGCATTATCATTCGAACGCATACGCATAACGTAGTAATACGAGCGTATGAATAAGCCGTCTCGGGGCCAGTTTCATAAAATTAATATAAATGTAGGCATGTAATTACATTCCCGCATTTTACACTAGTGTTATGAAACTGGGCCTAGGACAACCTTCCGCCTTGTAACGCGGAAAAGGGAACTGATAAAGCAGTAAAAGGAACTGATAAAACAATACAGGGTAGAGCCAACAAAATAGAAAAAAGAAACGATTACGTTTTGATGGCGCATTTGGCAGCATCGGAGAAGCGACGAACATCGTCGTAGTCGCGGGTGACCGGCCCGGTGCAGGACAGCACAACGCGACCCGACGGAACGATGGAATTCGGGACAGCCACCACCGACGCATTTCCCGCCGACTTCACGCCTTCATTCAGCTGCAAACATTCTTACTTAGCCTAACCGCTCCTTCCGTCGATGAAAGATACCTGGAGATAGGCGCTTATCGGTTCCGCAATGGGTTGTAACTGTTTTGTAGTCGTCAGCGCTTTCGCGCAGTGCGTCACGATGATCACCCCGTCGAAGGACGTATCTTCGATCGACGTAGCCGGCACCAACGGACACGGTAGGAATCTAAAGCGACAAATGCTTTCAATTTCCGCTGTTAAATCGCCGCTATCCAAACATCCCACACATACCGTTCGGCCATTTTTGATCGAAGAGCAGTCGATATGGAGCGCCGAATACCACGGAAGTCCGCTGCAATAACAACGCGCGTTTACGGCTGCAAAATGATTTACGCGCCGATTGAGCCTCCTCCCTTTACGTCGACGCGTCAAACTGCACGCTATCGTGGCTGACGCGGTCATTCGATCAAACGGACGCGGCGGCGCACGCAGCACTCGACTCGAACGACCACGGCGCCAACCATTCGCCCGACCCGGCGCAGATAACGGGATTTACGAGACCGGCGCGTCATCAAATTCACTTAACGCCCACATCACACCGATTACACATCACGCTGATTACACGTCGCACCGATTACACTGCTCACCGATTACACCTAGCCACTTATCGGCATCCTTCACTAATCAGATTAAATTAAGCGCAAATACCTTCGGCGTGCTCGCCTTTGGATCCTAGTACGATCGTACGCGGTGAGGGGCGAGACGACGCGAGCCCCTTCACATTTTTAGCCTATGAGACGACAACGCCTATTGGATAGACCTTAAAAAAGCGCACAGTTGATTGACACCTGTGACGCCACACCTTGATAGCGCAAAGTTCACCCCATTGGATAGAGATAAGCGTCGCCACACACTAAAATAAATACACACAAAAAAAGCAAGAAGCTGAAGAAAGACAAACCAGACGTATTTGACGTCAACGCCTGCTGGTGGAGAAACGAGCGCTCGTACACTTGAGGGACGCTGAATCGTATCAATGGCCTTGTAATGCTTAACTGGTTGCGAAAAATTCTCAAGGACAGCCGCATTCAACCAGCAATACAACTTGGCATATATGCAATGATAAAAACTGCTAAGACATCGAACACGCTTCAAAAAACTTCTGTAGTCGTAATGCTATTAGCAGTGGAAGAATTAACAATGCATTCCTAGTAATAGCACATCTTCTCTCACACTTCAGGAATTTTTGAAGTACGTTCGACGACACGAGAAGTCGATGCGTCACTGCGACCAAACTGCCCGTACGACCAAAAAATGAACCCACACCTGAACGAGAGGTACGGTTTTCAGGCAAACGTGGCAGGACACTTTCTCGAATCCGACTACGAAGCGAGTTTTTCAGCACCGCAATCAGAGTCAGTAAGGGGCAGTTGTGGTCGATTAAAGGCTTATTTGGCGCAATTTTTGCTTCGGCTGGCGCCACACGGCATTTTGTAAATACACTCCTAGGTATCAACGACTAAAAGCATGATGAACTTTTGTGTTTTTACTCGCCCAATTTTAATAGGCAATTCAGAGCCATGGGATAGGGGATGGACGATGAAGCGAAGCACTCCTTCAGCGTTGCGCACATAACGAATAGCCGCAACTTATATCCTATTGCGTCTCGCAATGTCAACATTTGCGTGTCTCGCAGTATTGGCCACTAGCTGCCTCGTATTCCTGAGCCTACGGGCAGAAGCTCGTGTCGAGGATAGGGCATTAGTCTCATCCGGTGCGTTATACGCCCTAATGATCAGTCCGATTTCCATTTCATCTCCCCTTCTGTAGCGCTGACGACGTGCTGTCCGCCAAAAAAGCGCTCCTGCTGTCAACGAGCCATGGAAACTGATCGCCCCCTCAAATGTGGCTTCGACCAGCCGACCGCTATCAATGTCACTTCCTGTCTCGAGCTGGAGCTCTGGGGTCCGACCGCCTACAATCACAAGCGTGAGTTGAGCGAGTTAGATTCACACTGAGAAACGAACGTTTCGAGTTCGTGTTGCTTTCGGTGAGAGCTCTTCGATTCGTCGCGTACACATATACCATTTTCACTTGAGCAAGATTACTTTCCAAATCGAAGACGTTTTTCTAAGTCAAATCAACAAGGAAAATGTCCTTATTGAATAGGAAATGGTACATACCGGCTTAGTTCTGAAGTCTTTTACTATTGCCTCCATTCCTAGAGTCTAAGTTCAGAAAAGGCTTGCAAAACTATAATTACAACATCTCGATACAGTTCGTCAAACAGCTTTTCATCACTCAATATTACAAATATTTGTTTTGAAAAATTGCTGTATTAATATGTACCCTAATATTCTGACAGTAGTAATTACAATTGGCTAAAAAGTGTTATGAAGCAGGCCCTCAACTGAACGAACCCTCCTTCACTGATACAAATTGAACGTTTGCAGTGGCCAACTGCTGCATATTGCTGCCCGACTGGCGGTCATGTCGTCTATCTTGTTTCAACAAGTTTAATTCACCAAGCATCGAACAGTTTGATAAGTTGAAATATATGGAAGACTGTCCACGAAGAGATGAAGAAACAGCGAATGATTTTATATGCTTTGTTCGCTGCGCGCACAGAACTGCTAACCGACTGCAATTTCAGAAAACTGCAGATTGCCAGTTTCCTAACAATCACCCAGTAATGTGGGGAGAGGAGCTGGGAAAGCGAATGCTCTAGTACCATCCAGCTTCGTGCGTCCCTTTTAAGCGACCACAAAGTTCCAATTAAAGACTTAATCTAATGAATGGTGATGAGTACTTCCTATTTCATACACTGACTATGCAATTACTTTACTAACACTTTCGACTGAAGCAAATATTAAAGAGGCGATTCATAGGCAATTTGATTATCCATTGGATATCTGCGACCAAAGTCGGATTCAGATAATATCAGAAATGTAAGTTATTGCATTATATACAATTTGCGAACGTGCAAATATTCACTCTTCGTGACCAAACTCTAACCGACGTCTGCGAATGAAACATGCCAATATAGTATGCATTTGTGATGTTAACGTCAGTGCAATAAAAACTATTAGTATATGTGGTCAACTGAACTGGCCAAAGTGTTATGTTAGCGTCTCGCACAGTCAAAGTGAAGGATCGAAGGAACAATAAATATGAAAGACATTCAGACGTTCACGTTTTGCACCAAGCTAAGCTGACAAGAGATAAAAAATTACAGGAAAAGAAAGTATTTCAATTCTTCTTCAATCTTTCTTGCCAGCAAGCTACGCACATTGTGTCCACACAGTGCCTGATACAGGAAGGTCCCAGTAATCGCGTCCACGCGACACCGTTGCCGACTTTCCCAGCGCCATTAAAGGTCCGCTTTTCTTCAGCTATTTTATCGACTAAAACTGAGAAAAAGCGATACCAAATCATCGTGAATTTTACACGTACATGAAAACGTATCATTTTGTTGTGATTGATTACCATTTCCATGTTCCCTCAAGCTGCTCATAGTGTTCGTATGGGATAACTGAAAGTACACTTATCGCGAAAGAGCAGACGAGGAGGGTAAATTAATTCAGCACAGCGGCAAGATGCCACAATTTTGTCTCATCTTTTTGATTATTAAAATGGCGTTACGTGAACTAAAATGGGATAAAGTCATGACTACAGATATCGCTGGTTCGGCTCCTATGATTCGACGGATGCACTTTGATAAGTTGACTTAAGCATGACTCATACTTTTGATTATATTTGCTACGTGTTCGCGGAAGGGTTAGGTAGTAGCTGTCCGTCCCCTGACATTTCAATCAGCGTACAAACGTGCTTTGTGTGAAGATGAAAAGTCGTCCATGAGTTCTCTTAAAGAGGAAACGGCTGTATAGGCCGAACGCAAGAAAAAAGTCTAATTTATCATGAAGAAACAAATGAACAGTTCGAATGAGACATTTTTACTGAAAATGCGAGCACAAATGAAAATACGATTGACGCTCAGGATATTCAATTGAATACAAAGATCAACAATTTTCACTTTAATGAGGACACTTTCCAAGTCATATGGAAGATGTTCTTATTGATTTGAAAAGCGTCCTTCTTGAAGTGGAAATGATATACACCATTGCAGTGTGATAGATCACAAACAAAGAAATGTATCATTTTGATGACAGCTGATCACTGAAGCTTGGCTTCCTCCAGCAGTGATAACAGCCGATTAACATGGGAAAGAGAGACCGGCAGCCCGTACGGTTACGATAACGAACGCAAGATCATTTTAGCGCGCAACTGGAGCGGAGTCGGCAATTTATGGCCTCGAGCCCGTAGAGACCAAATTGTAATATCACAATACATTAACTACGGACGAAACAAAGTCATCGGTACAGCAACCATTCACACAGCAAAGTCAATCGAACTCAGTCTCAAGGTTATAACATATGTGGCAAAATTTCAAAATAAAACATAATGTAAATAGGAGCCAGAGTGGGGACTACGCCATCTGACACCCGCCAGCTATGAATTTCCGCCATGAGACTACCGTAAGCGACTCGAACTTTCATGCCCTTTAGCATGGTCGAAGATCAATTCCGTGTGGGGGATGGCCAATATTGTCAAAGAGAAACTAGAAGCGAATAGGAAAATGTCAGAGCGCAAGATAACATTAAGCAGAAAATAAACAATGAAACAGCGAATGATGAGGAGAGCAGGGCGACGCAGCAATCGATTGATCAAATAATCCAAGCTTTGGGTTCAAAAGCCAACCGCAGAGAAACAGTCATAGTCTAAATTAAACCTGAACGATACAAGGACAGCAATTAAATAAATGTCGGCGGCGAATGCTGAATACTGCCAAACAGATAGGACTTGAGTAGATTGTGCCGAATGGCATTATGAATCAACGAATCATGATCCACGAAATTGCCGGTGACTGATTCCGTTACGTAGGGAAAGGTCTGCTGCGGAAGCGGCAGATAGTGGAAGAAAGTTGAAAGGCCGTTGAAGGAGGGCGGGGTGTTGCCGTGGTGGTGCTGAACATTATGAATGCTCGTGTGGCAACCGTTTTGCAGGTCTGCAAACGGAAACGCGAATGGCTGGAGCGACGGCGGATGCGGCGGCGGTGGCAACAAGAGCGGAGCAGGCTGCGGCAGCTGCGATACTAAAGAAGAAAAAAGGCCTTGATGCAGTCGGTACGGGGAAATAGAATGGCGCTACCGATCATCATTGATGGAGACGCCATGAGACTGTGACCCTCCACTTCGACAAAGGTCGGCAGTTGCTCGCCATGATGGCGGATGTGGTGGTCGCCTTCTTTTTGCTTCTTCTGCTGTCTTCGCAACTTGATCTGAGCCGCCATAAGTGCTTGTCGTTCCCTCACTACTCGGCACTAAAATGAAAGCAAAATTTATGAAACCGTGGAGAATCGAAAATGTCTCACTTTTCCGCACGGACAGTTCTTGTATGGACACGAACGCTTGTGTCCTTTAAGCCTGTTCTGCTTGTTGTGCTGCGCGCAGTGCTGACAATTTGGTATTCTCTCTGCAAGCAAATAATTTATCTTATACAGTAAAATTTCTCCTTTAAAACATCTCTATTGTAGAAACCACTATCACTTTAATAGGTACATTTATCAAATCAATGAGGAAATTATTCATACAGACCTCGCAAATGATTTTGAGTGTGTCCTTATTAAAGTGTAAATGGTATCCGATAATGATCGCAAAACGCGCGCTACCTTTAGTTTTGGTTCTATTGCAGATGGCCGAGCGCAAACCGCTTTCCTCCTCTTGAATTTGATGCATTCGAGTGTTCAGTTGACGACGCTGGTCGACCATGAAGCATTTATCGCACTGGCAAAGCCTGAAGTGGCAGTCTTGCTTGTGATTCTTTCGCTTTTCGCGAAGGCCATGATTCAAGCATCGCTGGCAGTAATAGACTCGTTTGCCGGTCGAGTGCTCTTCGTTGCAACGAGTCTCATCTTGAACACGACGTCTCTCTTGCAATGGGCCATTCGGCTGCTGTAGCTCAGTCGGAAGCAGCAGTCCCATCTTCTTATCCGTTAGAACTGACGCAGACTTTTTGAATAGGTCGGGCAGTAAAGCATTGATATCCATTCTCGGCCTCACCTGCTAAAAATGAATCATTATTATATTGCTCATCTACAATTCATCCTTCGATTATCTCTAAACTAGCAAGACTGAAATAAACGCGCTTCCGCTACGCTTTCTATGAGAGAGTCGCGAGGAGCTGACGTCAGGTGCATTAGATTAAAGAGAGAGCAAAATTATCTACCTGCGCTATGCACAGCTGATAATGAGGAATGATTGATATATTTTGGGGTTGCGATAAAGATAGTCTAAGATATTAGCCAACAGATGAAGCAAGTAGCGATGGATCAGACATGGACGAAGAGCAGCTGTCGCGATCTTGTTCTGCATCAAAGTCTAGCCAGCGAAGGGCAAAAAAAAGTCCAAAAACGAGACACGAATGAAGGAAAGACGCGATACGCTCGAGCGGTTGGTGTTGCAAGAAACACATCGGGACCGGACGAACGCGTCCGACCGGACCGATCAACGCGTGCGGGCGACGCGCAAAAAACCAGCCAGACCACACACGTCGATGTTGCAAGGCCATCGCTCCGTCGGAGCAGCTGTTTATTGATGGGCCTCTCGGGTGGCAAAGTCGTTTTTCGCTGTCACCGCGATTTACAGCGTGCCGGCCGCCGCCACCGCCTCCGTCGGTGGTAAAGCGATTCCAAACGCAGCTCGCGATAGTCCTACCGACCTATCGCCTCCGTCACTCAGTCCCTTGCTCGCTTTGTTGACGTCGCCGCGCAATCAGGTATCAATTACATAAGCTACTGCAATTGTTTTATATAACAGAGAGCGCGATTGGCCAGAAACGCGGAAATAGCAGAAGAAAAGACTAATTATCGCGCTTATAATTCCGCTAATGAAATAGCTTTGAAAAAGTTGGCCCCTGGCTATCGCAGTCGAGGCGACCGGCAACGGCGCAGACGCGGGGTAATAACTGCGAACCGACCGGCGTCGTTCCTTCCCGGTTGCCGGTACGCACATTCACCGACCTTCACAATGGGACCTTCCCCGAGCGAGACAGTCATTCTGGTCAGATGCGGAACCGCGCGCCGTTAGCGGCCTTAAATTCGGCCGTTCCCACAGAGGTGCGAACCAAAGTGTCTAACACCCCTAACGACCTTGGACGGCGTTTCTTTTTTAACGCAATCGTTCAAATGTACCGCCTATCTCGTCACCCGACGCTAGAAGACATTAATCCTTCACTTTTACTAGAACTGACCGTATAACGATCGACCATAGCTGCCGTCAAAAACTGACTTCTGTAAGCGCAAGCGCTCTTTATACCTCAATCAAAGTTTGCATGCAATCGGAGTTTCCATAATGCCACCTAGAACTTTCTCAGCGTCTTACAGCGCCGCTGGGCTGAACACGCTATCTGGAATCTTCGCCGAGCACCGCACATCACGCTAAGCATGACACCTAATCGACGCAGTTACAGTCTTAAATCTCCATTTAAGCATTCATGCAACTTCCAGAAATTCCGACCGACGATTGTTGACACGCTATTGACTTACGTCGATCTTAATTAATCGAAGCAACCTGCTAATGGCGAAAACAACAACACCACACGCGATTTTAATCTGCCTAAGAGTAATAATCCCAACAGCGAATATATTGCGACTTCGAGCAACAAGAGATAGCGGATTTTTTTCAATCCCCCGCTTGACTTCTTCGTCGATTAAGCATGATACCCCCATCTCAGCGACAGATTATCGATACTGATTAGGTCTTATTCCTTCCTTCTTCCTAACCAACCTCTAAATACGGAACGTTATATTAACGAAATAAAGATGCTCACAGAGGGAATTTAAGTTCGGAAAAATTTGATACGAAATAATTCACTAAATACAGTCATCCGTACCTCATACAACGTAAATAACAGGCAGATATCACCAACTCATATGGTTGGGAACGCCTGACTAATCTGTATTCATTGATACAAAAACGAGAGCACAGGACATGGCTATGAATAATTGATGCAAAAGTCTCTCATCGATTAGCTCCGTTGTCAGGAACGATTATGTTAGCAGATGAAAATATTTTTTAATCAAGCAACTCACCTTGATTAACAAAAAAAACAGTAACATTTGCGCAAGCTGCCGACTATACTTGCTCTGCTGAAATTATAGTCGAGCGGCAATTTTATTAGAAAACATGAAACCGCAAAATTATCAGCAGTGTTTCGTTTCTATTAAATGAATGCTCACTGATCGCTGATGCGTTTGACACAGTTTCCATTATCCATAAATATCAACAATCTTACTGAAATATGAGGAATGCATTGGGGGGGGGAAACCTATGCAGCTAACCTTGAGTGAACGAGCTCGTCCTTGAGGAAGAATAAGGGATACTAACAAAGGAGTTGAGTGGAGACCAATATGAGAATGACTACGGTAGGCGGAGGAAGGCGGTCAGATCGAGCGAACTGGGCGACTGCAGAAGTGGGAAATGCTGCTGACTGAGATTGAGAATAAGTGGGATGGTGGAACGCTGGTACGCGAATGCAGGCGAGGTCAACGGATTTGCCGGCGGGCGGGCACATATATATTAATATTAGACGTTACAGTTGTCAAATCAAAGTCGGCCCTAATGGTAAAGAGACCGGCAATCCGTGGTAGGGTCGAGACGCTCGGTAGTTGCCGGGTCGCTCCGAATGCCGACGGCCTTCGAACAATCCATAAATACGGTAGCGACCGCCTTGTCGCCCCACTGCGCCGTTCACATTAGTCATCTTCGGCGATCGACGGCGCCGCACGATTGGCCAACTCCGTCACGTGCGACGGCGAACCCTCTCGTAAACGGTCTCAGGATAACGCTTTTCGGCGTTTTTATCCTGGCATTGAACGCCGCTGCGACAACAACAATAGTAGCGAGAATTTGACGCGAAATGATAATAGGTTGGCAACGAATCAGCGACGACTTCCAACCGGCGTCGTCGTCGCCCCGTACACAACCTGGTGAGACTGTTGCACCGCGCCCAATGCCCCATGGCTACTCGCTCGAGTCAGTTCACCCGATCGTAGTCCACAGTCGCGCAAGTAACACCGATTAGACGGTGAAGCAGTGGGCGAGCACCGACTTGATGCGATTCGAAGAAATCTGTGCCATTAATAGTGGCATCGATAAATGTGGTCGAAATGCCGTTTGAAGACGACCGTTGGGCATCGGCCAGCATTCGTTTCACGGTTGCAGAACGCGGGGGGAGACGAATGCGGCACTTGACTGAAGTCGCTCAGGGGAGCGACGCCGTCCCACGCCAAACATCGGCGACAGAGCGCGACGCAACGCGACCGACGCAGTGACGGGCAATAAATAAAACGACTGCTCAGCGGACCACACACAGCGGGCCTTTTTTGTGTACCGCCGCCGGCTGACGTGGCTCGCTCGAAAGAACGATCGAGGAAATGTGAAACGCGCGGAGATAAGACCCAACGAGTAGCTCCCTCTTTTCGCGGCCCATACGCCGATTGATGTGAAGGGACTTGGGCTGCGTGGCCACACTGAGCATCTATAGTTACACAAAGTACATTTGAATCGATGCTCTAAGTCCAACTGAACATAAAATTTCACCGCTAAATTCTTACGAAGTCATCAAAATAATGAGATAAAAATTTAGCGGGACACTGACAGATACACAAGAGGTGAATTGGATAAGCTAGTCGTGAGAGAGGAAAATTTAGACGGGCCAATTTGGCATAGCTACTGAAAGTGGACAATTGCAAATTTGATGATTGATCATTCTCCGGTTATTCTCAGCTTTCCGACCAAATATTGCGCATGTAATTTTGCACTTTCGCAGTTCTACAACAGCAAATTTTTAATTCATGATATATGAAACACTGAAACATTTTATGAAAGAGAGTTGTGGAGGAGATCGGTGCGAAACCCACTAAGAATATTGCCGAACGGTTTGGTCCCTCTCAGTCTTGCCACCTCTAATAACGCGTGCTATTTGAAATATCACGCATGGTCTACTTTCCTAGATATACACATGCAAACATGTTGTACACATTTACTTGTACATCTTCAAAAATACAACAGTGCTGTTACCGCAAAAGAGGTCAGTTTGGAAAAAAAGGAGAGTACCTCAGTGGGACGAATATCCGCCGTACCAACAACGCTGCGCTAGCTCGATATGCACGTATTATCGGGATTTGCAGCGATACCTGTGTTTTAATTAGCTTTTAATTGAAGCGCTCACAGCAATAAAACTTCCAGCTCAATGCAACTGTCAGTCAGATTCCCGCTCGATTTGACGAATGCAAACGATCTATTCTTAGTTCATCTTTGATATCTGGACTCTAATATTTTGCACGTGAAGTTCCTGGATGACAACCACTGACTGTATCTACGGTAAATGATGGCCACCGAATCGAAATAAGTCACAGACAGCGACAGTTATCTTCCTTTGCTCTTACAAAATTTAATGGTATGTTTCTCAATATATTGCCAGACCGTGCGCAAAATTCACTATCGAACATTAAATCACCATCGTGTTTTCATTTAGTGAACATGAAAATGTGAAATAATAAGATGCAAAATAAAACAATGAGAATAATCCGTTGTTTTCATGGATAAGTAGAAAGTTAATCGCATAATGGTAGCCTGTGTTTGTAGCGACAACAGTACCACTCCTTCCTCAGCGTTCGGGAATTACGAGTTTAAGTCAGAGATTCGTTCGACCTGTGATCATAAATTCGTGTGCATTCCTAGTGTAACGGCACCTAAAGGCTAGCTCGTTTCAGTCTATGGTTGCCATATTAACGGAAGCGAGGCGCGAATAGTTGCGTATGCGACATCTTTCGCATGCTGCCGCTGTCCGTATATGAACAACAGGATTACAATGTGAAACAGAGTGGCCGTTAACTGCCTTGAAACTCTGCATCGTTGCTGTGAGTGTGGTGGAAAAGTTACTCCATGGTGACCGCGGCGGCTTGCTGGTAGTCAACGCGCACCACAGTCCTGCATAAAATACTAACCTGCGTCGACAGGCCAGCCAAATTAGCCACGCCTATTGACCATCTCATCGCATATCCATCCGCTTATTATAACAACAAGGCTTGCTTTTAGGTGTAAAAGTTGAAAATATTCTACTGCAGGAATTTTTTACCGTTCTATTCACCCATCGCCGATCAGTTTCAGACTAGTCGTGCCATCATCGCTGTTCGACTGATGATTTGTGGAAACTTCAGAAACTTGTTAAAAGATAAGAGGAGGCACTTCTATTCCGTTCGCCCACACTGAAGTTGACTGACAGGTACAATAAACTATTGCTTCAATAAATGTATTGTATTCGAACATGTCGAATTATTAACACGTAAACAGTCGACCAGTCGCCGTCTTCGCTTACTCGACCGAAGTCTCCGCGCTTTCAAATTCGATTCGCTAATCTGAGCTCACTAGCCATTTTTTATAGCAGCGCAAGCTGATTCGTCTGAGTAACTATTTCACCGCCTAAGCAACTGAAATTCGAACAAATCCGTTCTCATCGAGCTGAGGCTCGACGGAATGTTGGTAAATTCTGTGATATAGTCACCCAACCGAGTTGCCTAAGTGCTCAAGTGCTACGAGTGTGCTGATGTCACGTGACACCGCGGAGATTCTGAAAACGAGTCGAAAACTACAGCTCGATGAGCTTTAACCAACTTAATCGACCGCGACAAAGTCCAGGGGCCTGTTTCATAGAGCCATCTCAACGTAACATAAAATGGTTACTGAGAGTTGAGGCAGGTTTATGAAACAGACCCTATGGCGTGAGACGAGAAACAATTGCTTTAATCAGACAGTTGTCAAAGTTTTTCTTAACTTCGTATTTCGAATGTGGCTGGGCTACCGTACATACAAGTGTTAGTGAGCACGAAAATGTAGTAATTGGCAACTGTCACTGAAGATGAGAATCATGAAAGTTTTTGCGTAGAGCCCCGTCGTAGCGCCATCCACCGCCGCACGCAGTAAACGACGATGATGATGGCTTCACACATACATATGGACGTGAGCAATAGAACGACGCCGACGAATGTCGCTTTGGGCAGACACACCTGCCTCTCCTTCGACGCCATAAAGCTGCTTATTACTTCTTCTGACGAGTAGCCTAAAAAAGCTCTTACTTCATGTCACTTAGCTAATCGAAAGTGACAACTATTTACGCACCTAGCCTGTCTTTCTTTTGATCGTTGAAAGCCTCCTTGTGCAGCTTAGCTTCTTGGAAGTTTCTTTCTTCTCGCTCATTCACAGCGTGGTCAACGACTGTGAATATTAAACTGCGAAGTTCGGTCTTGGTTATGTTCCTGTGGGCAGTTGGGGTCGAAATAGTAGGAACCGGATCGGTCGTACTGGTTGTATGTGAGCTTGGTGTAGTGGTAAGCTCCAATATACTTGTTGGAGCGCGAGTACTCGCGCCAGCTGGCAACGAAGAGGAAAATACGCTCGATGAAGTGGACGACGTATTCGACACTATCGCTAGTTGTGAGCTAGCATTTGTCCCGGCGCTGGTAGTGTCATCTTCGTTGGCGTGGCGCTTTTTGCGACCAAAAGATGACAGCGATTGACTGCCAATGCTGCAGGTTGTCTGAAAACATTTGTTTCGTCGACAGTTGATATGGTCAGTAAGAAGTTTAGCAAGAAATTGATACGGGGTTGCATTCTCCTTCGCACATGTCGACCATGCAAGAGATCCTGACTGAATTTCCGCCGTCGAATTTGAACGCTGAGAAGGGCACGGTAAAGCCATTCTGACTTCTGGCCACGGGACCGGTGATAATGGTATCCTGAACAGCAGGCATTGGACATCTGAAAGAACCGTCATCAATGTGAATTTTATATCCTAAGTCTCGAACTGCTCACCCGTCATCGATCATGATGAGCGAGTCGGGTTGCGGCAGAAGTCCTCCGTAGCCGCGTGTGGCGTTGCACTGGCGTACGAACAAGCCCATTACGTTTCGATCTGCAGTGCAAAACAGATTCTATCAATGATCAATTTGGGGTTAATTTCATGAAACCGTTGCGATTACAGCTTCGCAATTTTCTGTTTCACAAAATGTTTTAGGGCACATGCAATCGTAACAGTTCTTACTGTAGGCTTGAGTGTATTCAAAGACGATGTTGAGGCGCTCGCCTAGAGTCGCCGTTCGAACGACGTTGTAATCGTCTCGACGTAAGGAGAGAGAGAGCGGCGAAGGTATGTCAATTCGCCCATCTGGATGCAAATCAACCATTGTCTTCGGTGAGTTTCTGGAATGCGGTATTGATAAAAAATAACTGATGAAAAGATTAAAAAAGCTGACTTGACGTTAACCGGCACCCCTTGAGCGATTACTTTGTTCTGTTCTGCGTTTGAGTAATCGCAAGTGATATTGAAGAACCGATCGCTGTCAGTCACCAAACCAGGAATGCCCAAATCATTCATCTGCACTATCACTATGACGCTGTATACTTTCGGCCGCTGAAAAGGAAGTCATTTTATATTGTTAATTGACGTCTGGTGGTCATACAGCCTCCATCCTACGACACCGGTGTGCCACGGTTTCCAGATTGCGTTATAACACGCCACGCGTGCGTACATTGATTTTTTACTGTATGCTGTGATGAGCGTAGGGCATATTATAGCGCAGTAGGGAAAAGTGAGGCGTATAGTCTACCTACCGTCTCCACGACGCCGCAGTCGCCCTGCTGATCAGGGAGATTGCCATAACTGTTCTGGACTGCTTGATTATAAACGGGGAAGTTGAGGTCGAGTTCGGCGGTCGTTTCCTTCACGTCCGCCCGACATGATTCGAAGCGATTTTTGGCGAACAAGAAGCCCTTAAAGGCGGTTGGCGAGTTGAGAAGCACCTTCATGGCGCCATACTGGCAGTCGGTGAGCAGTTCAATGTCTGTTGCTGGGATCTCCGAATAGGGAGTCTCGCCCAACAGTTGCTGGTGTATTACAGCTGCAGAAATAGAGCAAACTTATATCAGTAGATTAAATGTGATCGCGAACCAGCATTCTGTCTAGGCGGCTTCTCAAAGCATTTGTTGATAAAGTACGTGGTGGTGAAATTGATTGCCAGCTCTCCTTCGAGTGCAGTTTGCGCCATTAGCTGGCAAGTGCTACTGCTATCAATGTAGTTTACCGAGCGGCAACTGAAATATTAATAAGGAAAAGTGTGACCGCGATTTCGCATGAGCAAACCTTTGTGAAGGATCTTGAAGGCACAGGGACAGGCACTCGTCGTCGCTGACGCCACTGACCTCGAAGGATGCGTTCCGGTCGAGCTGACGGCCGGCGTACGCCTCGAACGACGTCCCAATCGCCCCGCAACTCAACCGTGAGCCTGAAAACGACTTTGTCCCCCATCATCCTCAACGATCGCTGGTCATCGAGTGTCAACGACCTCTAATGCATCGTCGGTCGAAGTGATTCTCATCGTCCGATCCGACTGTTAAAGCAACCGTCTTCGAGTTCTGCGACGAGAGGACACACAATCCGTCCGTAGCGATGTATTTCACCGAGTTGCACGTGAAATTTTGTGCTGTTTCACACCTAGAAAATGTCATTTCGGTCATTGGCTTCAGCACGGGCGTCTTACAAAGTCAAACTGACCCTTTGAAGCAGTCCTCAACTGCCACTGCTTGAAATGCGTCGCTATCAAACTTGTTCGATATCGTCTGCTGAGGATACTTGATATAGGTTGATTCCTTGTCAATCGGACATTGATTCGACGGCTGCTTGCCACCTGTAATTTAATTGATTAATATTTGTCCATCCCAGTTTAAGGTGGAACAGTGATCACTCCTAACTATTGGGAGTACGCTTTTGATTGCTCTGAGCCACGCATAACAAGGGTGTTCAGGGTAAGTTAATTACAACATAAACTCGCATGATTCACAGCCAGAAGCCTTTTTCATAAATTTTGAACGTTGAGAACTGAGAAACTGAGTTTCAGTTCTGTGCGGTCACCGTCGCATTATCATCGTGGTACATTTACGCTCAAGAGGCGGAGGGAACTGAGACTAAATTTCTTAATTCTTTATACTCAAAAGTTTTATGATACAGGCCGAAATAGTTTTTCGCGTGCAGCTGAAAGCAATCTACAGTATATTCCCAACACCTGAAAGTGACACGAGTTCCCCTCTAAATCTTGCTCGCCTTGATCAAGCGCTCTGATAGCGCACAAGTTGTCATAGTAGTCGACTCTGACTTCGAATTCTTCGCTTACGAAATATTGCTCGTTACCAGGCGTTCTCAAAGTATCATAGTTGAGAACGCATTCGCCAGTGTCCGCGTAGAACATCACGGACAAGCACGCAAAGTCAAACTTGGTCAGCGCACGTATGCACTCCGTTAAACACTAAAATCGCATAATCTTATCGAATCGCTTCGTGGCAAACGGCAACTTACAATTTCCGCATTGGGAACATTCTCCAGAATAACGCGAGAGAATCCAATCAATGCGAAACCGGCGATTTTCTCAAAAACCGGTGATTGAATGCACGTGCTCGCAGCTGAAGCGGTGGGGATAGTATTAAGCGGACACCACATAGCTGCGACACTTAAGACAGATGTCAAAAAATCACGAAATACAAAGAGAGTTTAAAAATATCTCCTCTAACCTTCGATTTTAATAGAAGTTACATTTAATCGATTTTTACCTTAAGATAGATCGGATTTTAGGTGCTGGCTCTCGAGAACCAATTGTACGCACTTGTCGGAGCATATACAGACTTGCACTATCAGATTTCGGAACTTTTTTATGAGTGGAAATGGTCATTCTACCAGTTTGCGTTCCACTAGCTAGTTCAAAAGACCCGCTCAAAAAATTTGCGGGAAAACGAAAATTTCCTCAAGCGTGCCGCCATTGGGCACTTCTTAAAGACGGAAATAAACGCGGCAGATGTGTGAGCGAGACACAGATGTTTTATGGAAAAACTGCTCTTAAGATGCGCACCATCAATGCCACTATACAATGCTTCAACGTGTCTCTAGAATTTTCAAGAAGTTTAGAAGTCATAAGACACGCACCTCCGAGACAAATTTTTTCCATGTAGATCTCTTCTTTCCCAGCTTTACCACTAGATTGGGCTGCAACTGTGGTGGCGTCGGCCAGGAGCAGGCACTGCTGCGTAGAGCGGTTGTAAACAAATGCCTTGCAGACGAATGGCTTTGACTGGGCTCTAAATGAATTTTGTTAAGCAGTTGGCAGCTTTCATGCACAGAAGCTCATGATAAAAATTCGCAAATACACACGTGCGGTTCCATGCACGACCAGCCTTAACCTCCCTCGTCGTCCAAACGAGCAGTAACATAAAATACCAATGGATTAAAAATGATAACGTCCTAATTAAAATGGAAACGGTATAAATGAATCGCGCGTCGGATACAAGAGTTAGTGATGGGCGGTTCGATGATAGCACTCGTCTCGAATTGAGAGTATAAACTGAATATGGTTCGTGCATAAACCTTGGCCTAGGAACAACCTTGACCGCATTTCGGGTTGGTACCTACCGATTAGTCGAGCAGAAATGTTCGCAGGCGTCTCTGGAGGTTTTACTGAGCGTATGCTCGGCGGTCACATCGGCTGCTCCTGTTCCATTCACGATTACATATTGCGGCACTGCTCCTGGACCACACTCGGCTGCAATTATTTAATTTGTTTTCATTACATCAGTGTTGCCTTTTAATCACTATTTTAACTAGCTGTTTTATTATGTTGGTTAAGATTCGTTTCAACTTTTTTACTATTATATGCTTTGTGGCTTAAGTAGTTTTTTGCGTTTCACAGTAATTTGTTACCCTATGTTGGAAAAAGCCAAAACACCCTTCCTTTGTTACGATTAGGCTTAGGTACTTGAGTAATTCTCGCGTAGCAAGATTAAAGTAAAGCTTTGATTAGCTAATCACGGCAGAAGTCCTATTTGCGTCACGGCAAATCGTCAACAAATCAATTATTCATGCTCGTTTATAAATTTTAAAACTTCGACTCACAAGAGACAACATGATTTTCGAAGTAATCAACACGTAGGCCTTCCGTATCTCGACTGAGCTGCCTGCCCGACGTGTGCTGATCTTCAGAGTTGAGCAGGCACTCTTTGGTCTCGTAATAGTACATGACGGATAGGCAGACGAAATCGTACAGCTCTTTCGCTTGCAGACAATAAGCAATACAATGTTCAGACGAATTGGCGTGGATATTCTCTTCAGTCGACTCGAGCAGCACCCTATTAGGAGTCTGTTCGAAGGCGTATATTGCGTCGCGCGAAATATATGACGCGGGTATTGCTGAAATGAGTAAATGAGCACATGATCGCTGCTGAAAAATTTTGATCATTGTCATTTTTGTCGTTTTAATCATTTTCATAAGGTTGTGAAGGTGATAGGGAATTTCCTATCCCCCGTTTCCGTGCTCGAAGCTCAACCATCTTCTAAGTTCTTATTTCTCTCTGTGTCAGATATAGCGCTGGATTTAGCATAAGTGCATGCTCAGCTAATTCATTTCATGTGTAGTTTAAAAGCTTTTAGACGGCCAGAAGTCAATTTAGACCAGTGGAATTTAGACTTTCACCTGTCTCCAAAAACCTTAACCACAAAATTGGGCTTCTTCTTAGTCTCTCAAATACACCATCCCCATTACAGCTCTACCTTTTAGACATGTCTTCTTGTAAAAGCCTGTTGTGTCGGTTGGAAGCGACGGCGTGCTGCTATTTGCAGCTGCTGCCTTGACGCTGTCGATATGGTCAGCGCCGCCGAAGTCGCCAGCAGCCTTCATAAGTCGGGCGAATTGCTGGTCGGCCGAATCTGACTGGGCGAACAGGTCGGCCAGATGGTCTTCGTCAAAGGGCAGCACAAGAGGTGGGGCGCTATTCGTATCAGTGACGTCGTTCTTCAGCACGAAGAGTGCGCCGTCCTCGATCGGACCGCTGATCATGCACGTGCGTGTATCGCGAACATAGTCAACGCCTAAAGTTAAAGCTTACCGTAAAAATTTACTGGATTTGTCAGACACACTAGCTATATTTCATATTTTCTGTTGAACAAGGTGAATACATCAATAAATATTTTAATTGCTAATGCAATAGTAGTGGAAATGAGTATTTCACGCGCTCGTGAGAAAATGATAGCATAAGACGCATACAAATTCGCAGCTTAACGCTTCCGTTGTACGACCAAAATTATGCTTTTTAAGTAAACTGGGAGTAATTGTTGAGTATAATTAATGAAAACGAACCCGCGCAGGGGTACTTCTTTCCAGCCGCATCCGCATTAAAGCGGCACATATCGACGCAATCCTTCAGCGTTTGGCTGGGCACGACGATTTCCGCATTGCCGAGCAGCCCTTGACCGTCGTGCGGTAGCTTGACGAAAGTGACTCGCTCTGTGGCATCACAATCCGCTGCAAGGCGAGCAGCATAATTGCGATTAACGGGCAATGTGTGCACCACCGTCAACACCCAAAAGGGCCTGGTTCAACTGTTTCTTTAGCGTCGTCGATCAAATTATTGTATATCGTATTTTCTCAAATGAATGCTCACTCCCAAACAGACCTTGCTCCTTCACAAACCCCGCGTCGATCAACCGCCGGAGGAAATAATCCCCGTGTTCAAATGAGCCCGTGGGGTCTGTCAGCCTTCGGTTTACACAAGATTATACAATACCCTAAATACCAAAAGAAATATACACAATGCACAATAGAACCCATCTAAGGAGAGTTATTTCTTAACTCTCGTTTCCTATACTTTGCATGCTAAAGGAACTTGGATAAGCGCAGGAACCGTATTTTGGCCCTTTTGATTGGATCGCAATAGGCATTATTTACCTGTGTCATAATGCGCCGTTCAACGAAATAAATCCCGCGCATCTTCCCAAGAAGACACTATTATTCTAATTCACATCAATATACTGTAATATTGTTTTACTCCAGTCTTGCAAATTACTAATCTTTTTATCCCCCCACACATTTTAGAAGTTGCTCACACGCCCCGCATCGGCGTAAACGACAGCACTTGAGCGGACAGCAATCACTCGGCCGACTGAATAGAGGAGAAGTGCTCACTGTTGAATGTGTCTTGGGCAATAGCGCAGGACAACAGGCAGCAGAAAAGAACGGTTGTTGCGGCGGTCGACATGACCGCGGACAACGACGGGGGCGACGACGGCGTCAGCAGCGGGGAGTTTTACGGGAGGGATNACAACAGGTAGCAGAAAAGAACGGTTGTTGCGGCGGTCGACATGACCGCGGACAACGACGGGGGCGACGACGGCGTCAGCAGCGGGGAGTTTTACGGGAGGGATGGTGGACAAACGCGCATGTCGGCGAGAGTTTAGGCGTGAAAAAGCGACGTTGTTGCTCGGCGCGCAACGATCCCGACGCCAAATAGGTGGGTATCGGTCGACTGCGACGGGTCGGCGCTCCTGCCGGGGCCGCGTTCGCCGACGCTTGATTTAAGAAGAAGACCGCGATGCCGCCGGCCTTGACACCCGCCACGCCTTGACGCTGCCGCCGCCATCGAGCTCGGCCGACTTTCCAGCGTTTGAGCCGCGCGGCCCGACCCGAACGATGACTTTCGATTCAATCGGTCGGTGGGTCTCCGCATCCTGTGTCGGCCGTGAAATGAGCCCGATCGCCTTTCACCCGTCACCGCCCGTTCCCAACGCCATTGCACCATTGCCTCTGCGTGTCCCGCGCCAATGAACCTATCACTGGCATCTGAGGGCCCGATCATATTCACCAATCATTCGTAATCGCCGAGAAACAAGTGCCCCTTGACGATCGAATGTCAGGGGAACCACTGTGAATTGCGCGACAGTGATGTCTCGAATGGGGTGAAGGAATTTTAGATGCCCCTGAAATGGCGCCTTCCTCGACCAATACACACTTGACGCGCAATGCCATGGCCGCTACGACGACGGCCAACCGGTTTCGCACCTTTTTCCCGTTCGCTTAGGATGCGAGACAGTGCACACTGGTCGTTGCGCGGTCGATCTCATTCTTGCATATGTGTCCGTCTCTGTTGCGTGACTCCGTCCAACTCCGTCTAAATCCGCCGCAATAGATCTTTGTTTCGCTCCATTTCCCACTTTTCTCATACAGATTGATCTGTGGGCGTTTGTCCAGCGGCCTTGGAGCATCTTCGACTTGTATTCAAGCAGCTGTCACAATGCCCCCGCAGAAGGCGGCCGATTTCACGGCTGAAGAATTGGCGGGTGCGCAACTGGTGCGCGCACGACTGGGCAATGACCTCCTGCCCGAGCTGTTCGACACGGACTTTTATTTGGCCAGATGGTGGCGGTCATACAACGGCGACCTGGCGAAGATTGAGAAGTGCCTACGTGAGTACCTGACAATCAGGACGCTGCTTGCGTATGACGTGGACGACATGCACCACGCTTTGACAACAAGGCCTATGACCAGCAAGGTGTTGCGCTACTTCGCAGCGTCGCGACTCAACGAACCCGTTCGCTCGGGCGACACTTGCATGTTCGTTCAGCGCATGAAAGGCGTTGATCTGAAGCAGGTAGACTCGGCCAGCCGGCTTCAAAAATTCACATAACTAGTCAATTTTTTTAACAGCTCCTCAGGGTTGTGCCGGTTTCGCACATTCTAAGTACCTATTATGGACTTCAAGAATTCTTCTCGCGCGTCATGCTCGATGCAGAGAAAGAAACGGGTCGACCCGCATGTGTTACTCTAATTCTCGATTTGGAAGGCGTCATCCTCAGCGACTTTATCAATCCACTTGGGTACGACCGCCGCTCGAAATACACTTGTTGACATTCAAAGTATTGACTTTCAGGGCCTGCACCAAATTCGCTAAGCTCTGCGCCAAAATCTGGCAGGAATATTTCAGCGAAAATGTTAGTTTCTTTTTACGGTTTTACATTCAGGTAGAACCGGATGTATGAGACTTTTTATGACGTGCCTTGTACAATGTTACAATACTTAAGAGAAATCCGGTTGAAAGACGTTTCTCTGCGCTCCCCTACATTCTATTTCAATCGAATTTTACTTTATGAGCGTTTTATTTTAACAAATTATACCGTTATCGATTCATACCATTATATATATATATTTGTAATTATATTGTTACAATATGTCAAAATCATTACAAAGAGCGCAGCAAAAAAAGCCATCGATGAAATAAGGAAACATTCCTTGAAGAAAAGAGGGGGCTGCATGCAAAAAAAACTGTTCTGAATGAGAACGTTTTCAGGTAGTGAAAATGTACATTGTCAATCCGCCGGGAATACTTAGTTTGATGTGGAAGGTAGCAAAGTGCATCATGGATCAGAAGTCGCAGTCGCGGATAGAATTCCTCTTCAAGCCGGAAGATCTTCTTCTTCATCTGGACGCTCACGCTGTGCCGGCGGCATTCGGCGGCACGTGGACGGACACTTCGGGATGGGCCGAAGAGCCCGAATACTGTTGCAATTCGGCTAAGACGATCGTCTCCATCGATTACCCCAAGCCCCACCAGGTCTGGTTCGACAACGGCTTCAAATGCGCGCCCCCCATGATCCACGGGACGATCAAGTCTAAACAGACGTTCGTCGTCTCGCGCACTGTGACGAAACCCGGCACTCGACTAGTTTGGGAGTTCGACGTAAATGGCGACGTCGACTTTGACATCATTCGCACCGAATGCGCTGGTAAGTAAAGGCGCGAGTTCAAGGGCGCGATTGAGCGACGCGATCTTTCGTGTTCGATCGTTCCAATTAGCCCCCCACAATAGATCGCGCGATACAATTGCGTCATGGCGTGAACGCCTCGAAGTATAAAATCCTGTTTTTAACGTTCAAAATAACACGTGTTATTCCGTATGTTAAGCGATATATCGATTTCTCAGTTTTGTACTCTTGCAACAAAGAGCTTTAGATCACAAAAAATCCCTCCTTGTCATACAAGTGTACACAATGAATGACCTAATAAGGCAATATAATGCTGAACATGCAAAATAATACGCTTTATTTTCGGATTATAAATATCGTCTAATGTGGCGTGCGCGCGTCAAAGCAAAAATTAAAGCGCAATGTAGTAGTGCCACAATTCCTAAAATAATAATTGAGCTGATCCTGATATCAATATTTAAAGAAAAGCCATTTCTCGTCAATCGATGTTGATACCCATAATAACGTTTCCTTACAATATTACGAAATCCCGAATCCAAATCGGTATTGCGAAACCTCTAACGCGGTGTCGTTACAGGAAGCGCTCAGCAGGGCAAAGAAGAGCCAGTTTGGCCGCGACTCACGCTGAATAGTCTCAAAATGAACGAACAGGGTCATCTCGTTTGCAAAGAGCCAGGAGAGTACCGTCTTCGATTCACCAACTCCAACTCTACTTGGTTCGTCGTCAAGCTGGAGTATGCAGTCGGACTTATCGACTAACTTTTGTCCACATGTATATCAATTAACTCATGCCAATAATTTTTACTGTTCTGCCTCTCAGCTAATGTCGTACGATTGTATTCAGTATAAAAATAATAACTTTGAGTAAAATTAGCGAGTAGAGTATGCGGTGGGGACGGCCATCAGTTGTTGCGAATCAGATACTGTCTCAGGAGCATCGTGTTACTCCAGCAATCAAACTAAGCGGACGTGAGCTTGGAGTGAATGATGGCAAATTTGTTGCACGTCATCCACTGTCGCCATCTGAGATGTCCCCACCGCAAACCCTTGCCAAAAGAGCAATCACACCCTACAGAGAACCATTGGCGTTTGAGTCGTTGAACTTGTAAACCGTAAACGAATTGGTTCGTTCAACTTGCGCGCCAGCCCGACCCCGTCGAGTGCACGAATTGAGGATGCATTTCTCGGGTGGAGGCATGTGTTCGGGCAGCGGTTTGCCCTTCGTCTCTGGCAGCATGGTATCGAAAGCAACTAGGTCCACCACAGCCATCAAGATGAGAACAAGATATGGAGCCGGAGCCCAGAGTTTGCTCTGAAACACGAAATCAATCAAAACTTCTTCACAAAGAAGGATACACCACTAGAAGCGTTGTAAAAAAGCATTAGATGGGGTGTGCAATTGATCGCATGGCGTTGCTAGCTCCAATAGCTTTTGTACATTGATGTAAACGGGTGAATCGATACATAACGATAATTATGCTTTCAAGTATTGCACAATCGCAAAAAATCTTCTTTAGAACGTGCCTTTACATAAGTACACCCGCTTCGCTTGACGCTCGTCTAACTCAGATTCCTGGTTTTTCAAATCATTTTGAGCAGTTATTGAGTTGCGCGCATCAATATTACTATTAAAGACCAACGCTTTTGATTCTTCTTAAGGAATGTTACGTTATGGTGCGAACGGCGCGATGCGATTGTATAACAGTTTCATAGTAAGTATCATGTATCACTTACGTCAGTATGCAAATATTAATTAAGCACGCGTTCGCAGCCATGAACCTGTTTTGTGAAACTGCTGAGTGCTAGGAAATGAGAAATTGAGTCTCAATTCCACTTGATCATCAAGTTTCGCATTTCATAATGCTGTGAAGACAACGCAGAGTAGTGGCCTAGTTTCTAAATTCCCTACTCTCAACAGTTGAACGAAAATAGGCCGCAGAGTATTCGCCGCCAATAGCGATTACATCAGTGCGGACGCCCGTTAACCGATCAAAGAGTTACAACAGTAAAAGGCAATGAATGGATGACGTAATCTTACAGTGGAGAGAATCTGGGGAGCCACGATGCCGGCGACACGTGCCCACGTGGACGCGTAGCCGTTGGCGAGATTGCGGACGGCAGTTGGATACAACTCGGCAGTTAGCAAGTAGGCGAGTAGCCACAACGGACTCGTCATCGCCGCGGCGCACAAGCTCAGTATGCGAACATAAGACGCAAATTGAGTGCTGACCTCTGAAATATTGCCTTCTCTATCCATTTTAGAGCAAACACTTTATTGACCTACCGAAATAGGTCACTGCAAAGATGGCGCTGAAGCAGATTATGATGACACTAAGACAGAATGATTGAATTACTTTACGCCCAATTTTTTTCACGAAGTAATCCAGCGCCGCAATTATAATTGCGGTTGCGTAGCGAACCAGTCCATAGAAGACTGAATTTAAGTACAATGAACCAGAGAGCTTGCCCAAATTGAACAACAAGCCATAAGATATGCAGCCGGTAGTGAACCTGAATGTTAACATTACTGATTAATCCTGTTGTTTAAGCGAGTTTACTGTACACACTTTGTTTATAGGATTGTCGGACTCAAGTGCTAAACATGTTGCATAATGATACAGCGAGAACCAGCTGACTGGTACATATGATCAACACCAGAACGATAGCCGCTATGCATGTTGGCCATGAGAGCTCGTAAAGTACATATTAAGTGTAAACACGCGTGTAAGGCAGTCGCGTGTAGTACACGTGCAAAGCGTCGCGAAGCAATGAAATATCAGGCTATTAGGCAGCTAAATTTATGTGATCGGGCAGCTTTTTTTTGTATTACCAAGCAGAAAAGATGATGTTCGCAAGGGGCCACATGGTGAAGAGAGAAACTGGGGGGCTGAGAATATAACAGACAGCCGACCGACTCTGACAATCTTATCAGCGCGTCTTCCGTACGGGGCGCTATTTAAATGATCTTAGACAGTTAGATTGCACCCTTGCTCGTGCACGAAGGATTAACAAATACAAACTGACGACTAACCATGCAATCATCATGACAGCGGTGTAGCGCATTAGTTTCCAGGAGTAGAACAGATGGTGAAAGAAGTAGCGCGTTCCCGCGGTGTGGCGCTGCTTGTTGAGGACAATCTCCTTCTCCACTATGCTCTTCAGTTCATCCTCGTCTACCACGCATCTATTCCACTTCGCTATTGAGCGCAATGAATCTTCAGCTTCCTTCTGTCGCCCCTGCTGTATCAACCAACGCGGACTCTCATTCAGAAAACTGAAAATGGATACTATGGAATGACGATCAATCATATCCACCGTAAAGCGGCGTTCACAATGACGCGATCGCTGTCGGACGCGAAAGGAGCAGATGGACAGCTCGGCTGAATCGATAGGTTATTGAGCTTAGAAGTTCGCATACCGTAATTATTCTAATAGTACGACATGTCGTACTATTTTTCGAAGGGACCGTACCATGTCGTACTATTAGAGACTCTCGTACTATTATAATAAATACGGTAGTCGTATTAGGCAAATTAGCAACAGAAGCCATCGCTAAATCCGGCCAATCACAAAACCTTTCAAGCATCATTGGAATGGAAGAACTATTGCAGTCTTTTATATTCACACCTCAGCGTACCACCCACATCCCCTAAATGGACCTTTCAGCGCTGTAGTTGAAAACTATTTTGAGCTAATTATTTTTTTGCACGGTTAATTGACTATCTGTGAACCACCCAGCTCACAACGAACCTCTCAGCGCACGTACTGGGACTAACCCTCCGAAAAGAGCTAATCATGAATAAACCCGTATAATTATCTTTACAAATCCTACCCAGCCATTTGCACTGGTGGCAGCTATCTTTTGCGAACGGGTCAGGAGAATCAAAGTATTCGCAGCGAGTCTGTTATCACCGATACCATACGTAGCCGTTCGCGCCCGATAGCGATCGCGTCGCTGTGGACGCGCCTTAAGCGCACCATATGAGGATGATGCCGGGAGCGGCCAGCAAGTTCGAAGCCACTGCCAAAACTCTCCATGTGCCCGTGAAATAGGCGAGCAAGGAGAAAACAATGTAACTAGGCGACCATGTAACCAACGTCTTGATCCACAGCCGGTGTTTGTAGGGGAGAATTTCCACAAAGAACACATACATGACACTGCAAAATAAAACAAGTCATTGATGGGTGCCTAATGAGAAGGCTATACGTCATCACTCCGCCGAGAAAGAAGCCGATAACAGCTCGAAAGAGAAAGAATATGTGTAGATTTGTACTGAAGGCCGAAGCGGCACCCGAACCACAAAGGCATGTGAGCGTCCCGATGACTGTCTGAAATTTTTCTCAAATCTCGCACTTAAAAATCTCAATCATACCCATTTCCTTCCATAGAGATCGGATATTTGGCCGAAGACTAGGGCGCCAATCATGACGCCAACCATTTGTACCGACAACGAGTTGTGCACTTGATCTTCTCCCTCGCACAGAAGATCCCACTACAAGCAATTATATGGTATCTACAGCGATTCGCCAGTTACAATCGCTTACCTCATAATTGATCGATATGAACTCTTCTTCAACTTCAGGCGTACAATTGCTCGTCAGCTTAAGCGTCTTCAGCTCTTGACATACGGCCTTCTTATCCGTCATATTCCGGAAAGACACATCGCCGCAGGAGACGATGGTCGGAATCGCGCCACCAAATACCATAAACACCATGTTAGTTAGCTCAGCTATGATCACAAACTCCATCACCAGCACAAAGTACATGTGGTATCGACCGAGCTTGATAAAGTCCTCGAAATTCGCCATTGACTTGGACTTCATGTTGACCATCTGGAGTTTCAGGTGTTAGCAGTAGGTGCAACAAATGTAGCTGACGGAGCCAATGAATTAGATTGGCAATAAGGCTAATGCTCTTTCGCAAGACTTAGCCGTCTTATCGTAGGAAGGTCTGTAAGAAAGCAAACATCCAACACCCAAGTGAGCACAGCACAAGGCATAAACCTTTTGCTAACATAACACATGTTCACGTGGTAACGGTTATAGGTGCTATGCAGCGCGAAAACTTCAGACCATATCAATATTTACAATTTGCTCATACAGCGACCGGTCGATGGGTGGCTCGTACTACTTAATGGACTCTTTGAACTTTGTCAATCTGGTTCCATATTGCGGTTTCTTTCATGCCCATGGGCGTCATCTTGCAGCCTGAACAGCAGATTATTTCTGACTATGATCTTTGATGTATTCTTGCAAATAAACTTAGGGCTCGCTATTTAGATAAATTCTCATGACGGTTAACTGTTTTCACTTGGCAGATGCTTCTGATTGTATTCTGAATGTGCAACTTTCATATATCTATCTATAAAGCTGATGCATACATTTGCATGCCAATCTAAATGTGCAAATGCTGGTTTATAATTCGAAAAATGTCATGGCGTCCGTTTTAGGTCGCCTGCAAAAGACACAATTATTGATTGTTCAGTAATATTGCCAAATATTGATAATCTTATCATTTGCATGTGCCTTGAAAACGAAGCCATGAAATCTTTTAAACAAACCTGAAGTTGTATGAACTATGGCTGCCGTCAAAGTTACACGTACGCTGCAATGCTGGCAGTGTAGAACTTTGTCGGATAAGGAGAGAAAACGAGGTGTGTCTTCAGGTAAGTGAACGATTGAGTATGTGGGGAGGGGGGACAAGCGACCATACAATGTCGTTGCTCTCGATAGGGACCGAGCAACTGTAATGGTCGAACAGCAGGAAGCTAACCAATATTCAACCAGCTAATGCAGTGCACGATCAAGGCGAAACCATGCGTATAGCATTGATTGTTAGCCGGTGACGACCGTAAAAGTGAGTCTATAGTTTAGTGTGAATCACTTTTCGTCTCTAAAATAGACTCAAAATCATTTTTAAGGGCTCATACTGGTTCCTCGATACGTTTCGCTTTATTTCAAGTTAAAAAGTGAATCTTCCCGAAAATCTATGCATTATATTGAAACAGCTGATGTTTTACTAGAACCAAGGGACGTCATGTGAGTGAAAATGAGCTAATAGTTGGACGTTGAATGAATGAGAACGAGGGAGCGATCACAAATGCGCATCGTTAATCTCAATGACCAGTTTGTAATGGTCACATTTCAAAATTGCTCGTTTTACTCTTTAGGACGGCTTTATTCGAATCGCGCTTGCCAAAATCGGGTAGTTTCTGTGATCGCAAGCATTTCACGATTTCATTGTACTTATACAGCTCGAGTCTACCATATTGATAGTCTATTCAAACACTGTTCTTCTCCTTTGATTACATCAGACGATATTATGCTCTGCGTGCGTAAACTAAACTCCCAACTCTTGTCAAATAAAAGAATTGTCTAACAGCGGAATTTTAATTGCGGAGAATGCTCAGAAAACCAGAAATAATTTTAATTAACCGAAAAATGACCGATTACCACGCTTTTAGTTCCGCAATTTTGCTAATAAATACACCATCGAACTGTTTTCGGTGAATCCTCGCTTGCTGTTTGATTAGAACATGTAGAATAATAATGGAATGCAAGTTGTGGTGCTAATAGTTACGCAGGACAGTGGCAACTATCAGCTTTTGATTGTATATCTCGAGCTATTTTGCAAAAAACTGTTATTTTATGACAAATACTGATTGAAAGCATGAGTGATATTATCTTAAAAAGAAAGTACTCATTAGTTTCACAAAATACGGTACATCGAACTAATTTTAGCTTTGAACACAAAGAAAACTAGTTCGCGGCTGCGTCGGCAGTACATCATGTCGATCGGCTTGCGAAAAAGCAACAATATTTGTTGAACCAACCGCTTGGAATGACTTTAAGCAGCGAAAAACTGCTGCCAAAGTCGTATGCAGAAAAGTTCTATAAGGTTTGAGCACAATGAAGACTATCATAACATTGGCGATTGGATTCAGAATGATTGCCATGCTTGTCACCAGTGTTAGTATATGTTCTATAGTAAGCCGGGGCTCGACATCACCTTCCAAACGGAACAATCGGAATAACATTTGCATCGCTAGTACTAGTAACTGTGGCAGCTGGAACATTATAGGTACATAAGCTTGATACAAAATCGCATTGACTGCCTCCCTCCGATGTTCCTTTTCGTCAGCCGAAAGTCTCAATGTGCTCATCTCGAACTTCTTCTTCAGGATTTTGTACACTGACAGTGAAAATATCGCAGTGGAAAAGTAGCAAATCACAAATGAGAGTACAAATAATAAATCGAGAATTATCGATGGAAACGATGCATGGACGATAGAAAGCGCGTACGGATAGAAGTCGACGATAAAGAAATATACAAATATGAGCTTAACTTGAAAATATCTGTTATATGATACATGACCTTGCACAGATCGAAAGAGGATAAACTGACTGATAGTGTTTGGAATCTGCACAGTAACTGAGGCGAGATAACTTCCGCTTATTAATTTATCATTAATATACAAAAGTACTAGATAGATTTTTTCGGGTAGTGGTAACGTTTCATAGACCAAAGGAGCAAACCAACTCAAGTCAGTGAGCAAACCGATAAAAGCAACGTTTGCAACAAAATATTTAAAGTCTCCTTTCAAATTCTTGCTGCATGCGCTTAGCGACAAAACAACCACCGAACCGAAACATCCACCTAAGGCAATTATGCACATTGGTATCGTTATGGTCAATGAAAAAAACTCTAACAGACCACTGTTAATATCTTCTGTACTGTTTAGCGCCGAAATGTTTGACATAGTTTGAACGCGAAGTCAATAGAATAGTTTCAAGTAAGTATCAGAAACTAAGCAATCCAAAGCGCTCTTAAAAAGAAGTGAAGGTTAAAGGTGTTACCGTTGAAAAAGCAAAGCAGTCTTTTGGCGCATCATTCGTAATAAGTGTATGAAGAAGGATAATTATTGTATGGCAAAACTGAATAAGCAAAGCAATAAAATTCTACGTTTAATTTGTCAGAATATATATAATTTTGTTGATTTACGTTGCTATGAACGCATATCGTCACAGATCGCTGACAGATAGACTGACTAAATTGTTGTAGGACGATGGCAACGAAATGAAGGGGTAACAAGAAATGAGGACACTCACGTCAAGTGACTCTCGACTGTAGCAATCCAAGAATGATAATCATTGACTAAACGAGCAAGATATACTGAGAAAAGCACGCTAATGAGAGAGCAGGTGACTAGAGAATGTCTCAGCTGCACACGTCACTTTGCACGAGGGAGGGAATTAGGAATTTTGTTGAGCAATTTTTATCTCGAAATACCGAATTCTAATAGATTGCAATTAACTTACGTGATCGCCGCATTTTCGTCGATGCAAGGCTGACCGAGTATTCCAGGAAGGCCCGCTTCGGCGCGCTCTCCCGGTAATCATGATGATCCCGGCTGGTCAGTAGGACAATTCTGAGCTGCGCAGTCTGCAACACAACTGTTGGCGTACGCTTCTGATTTGAATTAGCGCGCATTAATGTTACTAATCTTTCCAATGTTGAAATGGATATGATCACGCGATCGTAGCTCGCGTCGGGTACTGCGCCAGCGTGTGCTCAGTAAGGTGAGGAGCACGGTCAAGCCCAAGTTTGGGATCCGACCGCTCCGTCGCATTATTGTATATCGTCATGAGAGGTCGCTCAGGTTGAAGAATAAATGAAATATGAGAGGAGATTCTTAGACAACAATCAACAGGACGAGTTTGAGTCTGCGTCACTACCCACGGACTGTCGACTTTCATCTACACGCAACTTCGAACAGAGGCGTGCCTAGGCGAGCCATGAACCTCTTCCTTCACTTATCTCACGATCACATAGTATGATTTGACAGCTTCGTCGGCAAAGTTGTCCCAAATCTATTTTCTTAGCCCAATCTGCTAGCTGAAAAACGACCACGATGAACCTTTTTCTTAGAACTATTGGAACTGCAGAATTGCAAAACTGTAAATTACCAACACGGATAGTAAACTGAGAACCAGAAATCATTGGAAAGAACCGAAAAATGACCAATTACCGCACTTGTAATTCCGCAATTTCGCAATTCTGCTAGTAAGTGCACTGTCGAACTATAATCCTCGTTTGCTGTCTCATAAGAGTATGTAGAATAATAATGGAATGCAAGTTGCGGTGATAATAACAACGTAGGACAGTGGCTATTATCGGTACTCGATTGCATATCTCGAGCTATTTTGTCACAAACTTTTATTTCACAACTTGCCCAAAAAGAGTACTGATATAAAACAAGAAAATGCAGTATTCAACAATTTCTCATGTATCGAACAAGCACTGATAGAAAGCATGGGTAATAATTTCGGGAAAAGGACGTTCTCATTAGTTTCAGAAATATACGATAAGTCGAATTAATTGTAGCTATGAACACGAAGAAAACTGGTTCGAGGCTGCATTGGCAAAGCATCATGTCGATCGATTTGAGAAAGGACAACATCACTTGTTAATTGAACCGTTTGGAATGACTTAAAGCAGCGGAAAATTGCTGCCAAAGTCGTTCGCAGAAAGGTTCTATAAGGTTTGAGAACAACGAAGATTATCACAACATTAGCGATCGGATTCAGAATGATTGTTATCCTTGTCACTATCCCTAGGATGCTGCCGATAGTCGGCCAGGGCTCGACATCGCCTTCAAAATTAAGATAACTGAATATAGTCTGTATTATAAGGTATAACAGCTGCGGCAGTTGGAACACTATCGGCACACAAGCTTGATACAAAAACGCATTTACCACCTCCTTCCGATGTTTCTTTTCGTCAGTCGAGAGTCTCAATGTGCTTATCTCGAACTTCTTCTTAACGATTCGATAAACTACCAATGGAAATATTATCGTAGAAAAGTAGCAAACAGCAAATGAGAGTACAAACAATAAATCAAGAGTTATCGATGGGAAAAACTGAAAGATGGCCGCAAACCCGTACGCATAGAAATCAGCGATGAAGAAATATGCAAATATGAGCTTAACTTGAAAATATTTAGCATATGTTACGTGGCCTAGCACAGAACGAAAGAGGATAAATTGACTGATAGTGTTTGGGATTTGCACAGTAACTGAGGCGAGATAGCTTCCATTTAGTGCTATCATCATGATATGTTGAAACACTGAAAAATAGTCCTCTAATATTAATAATCTCTCAAAGACTAACGGAATGAACCAACACAGCTCAGTGAGCCAGCCGATGAAAGCAACGTTTGCAACAAAATATTTAAAGTCTCCTTTCAAATTCTTGTTGAATGCGCTTAGCAACAGAACGATCAGCGAACCTAACCATCCAACAAATGCAATTGTGCCCAATATTATCGCTAAGGGCAATGCGACGAATTGTTCGAAGTCACTATCAAAATGGGCTGTTATATTTGAAGCCGAAATGTTTGACATAGTTCGTACGCTAAGTCAATAGAATACTTTCAAATGCGTATCAGAAAATAGTTAATTTTAAGCGCTCTTAAAAAGAAGTGAAGGTTAAAGGTGTTACCGCTGAAAAAGCAAAGCAGTCTTTTGGCGTAGTATTCGTAATAACTGTATGAAGAAGGATAATTATTGTAAGGCAAAACTGAATAAGTAAAGCAATAAGATTCTGCGTTTACTCTGTCAGAATCTATGAAAATGAGAACAATTTGTTGATTTACGTTGCTATGAACGCATATCGTCACAGTTTGCTGACAGATGGACTGACTAAATTGTTGTAGGACGATGGCAACGAAATGAAGGGAGAACAAGAAAAGAGGACTCTCACGTCAAGTGACTCTCGACTGTAGCAATCAGAGAATGATAATCATTGACTAAACGAGCAAGATATGCTGAGAAAAGCACGCTAATGAGAGACGGGTGACTAGAGAATGTTCCAGCTGCACGTCACTTTGCACGAGGGAGGAAATTAGGAATTCTGTTGAGCAATTTTTATTTTAAAATACCGAATTCAAACATGGACTGCAATTAGGTGGCATGATCGCAAGGCTGATCGAGTATTCCAGGAAGACCCGCGTTGCCGCGCTCTCCCAAAGATCCCAGCGGTACCGATTTCGATCACAAGAGTCAGGTTAAAGTTCAGTGTGAATACCGTATATGGTCTGATATTGACTCAGAATCATTTTTAGAGGCTAATACTGAGTCCTATTTCTAAACACGAATCCTCGCTAGATTTCGTTTTAGTTCACTCTCTCGTTGACGACGATGCCTCCGGCAGAACTGGCAAAAATGCATCTGAATGCTATCCAAATGTGTGAGTTGCATTGCGGAGTAGAATATAGCAAACATCTCGTTCTTTTAACCAATGGCCAACAAAGACGCAAAGACAGCACAGCTATGAACGCAGCGACCGCAACTAATCGGAATCGTCGAAGGCGAATTGCTGCGTGCCGCCTTCTCCCGGAGCTGCGCGCATGCCCTTCTTCGTCTTGCGCTTGAGGTACTTGTCCAGCTTGCCTTTGTTTTGTAATTTTTCGAAGCGCTCCGTCAGCTCCTCTCGTTTCAATTCGGCTGAAGAATTATTTCAAATGCAAGCGATACTGGATGACAGTGTACAGTCAAAATGTTTCGATTAGTAATTCATCAAAATTACTCACCATAAATCATTATCTTTACATACACTTTTGTCACTATTACGTTCAAATTAAATAAAGAGATGACAAAATTGAATGCAAAGGCGAAAAATTATGATAAATGATCCTATAAGAGGTCGCCGGCTGCGACGCGAAATAAATAGAACCTACATTTCTTCATGAAGAAGGGGTTCTTTCCCTGACGCAAACGGTCCATGTTATCGGCGCGCAATTGTCGTATTCGGTCCTTTTTGCGTTCCATCAAACTCTCCGAGCGTTCTTGATTTTCCTGCAAAATTCATATAAGATCCATGTCGAAGCACTCTGCAACGTACAATTCGAGTGACAATGTCTTTGATCCGCGCACTTTTCTCCGGTTCCACCTTCCTCAACTTTTGCATTTCTGTCTTCAGAAGCTGAAAGCATCAAAATGTCGCAGATGTTGGCGCGCAAAGCACTTATGTCAAAGTTTTCGATCAGTAACAAGAAATCTTGCCAGGCACCGTAGTTGGCTGAGATGAGCTCACTTTTCGATGCTTGAACACTGTTTTTCACCAAGAATGATAGTCGTTTCTCGGTTTTGACGTGTATAAATTGATCGAAAGAAGCGCTATCGACTTTCGAAGGAGTTTGCGTAATTCAATTTAAGAAGTCACGTTACTGATCAGCAAATTTTGACTATAAACAGTCTCGAACGAACATTCTTCTCTTGTGAGCGAATATCTTTGACAAATGAATAGTTCTGGGCAAAAATGTAGTCGTCGAACTCTCCGCATCGCTCGTCGAAGCGCGGATCAAGACGCGTCTAAATATTCCAAAGGTTAAAGAATAAGAATCTTCAAAGATGCAAATGTATGTGAACCTTGGTCAACTTCTGATCAGGATAAATGTTGCGAAATTTCGATACCGGTCGCTTTGACGACATTTCGCGAGGACGTTTGGCGTGGTCACGCTGAAACAAAAAACAGTTGCGCAATGTACACCGCCTTTCATCATAATTCGTCACTCTTGCATTCAATAAGTACGCTAGTTTGACGAAACTGAATGCAAGAATGACAAATTATGATGATAGGCAGTGTAAAAGCGTCTGCCAATTAATGCAATAAAGTTCATTTTATGTTATTGAACTGAAAAATGCTATGGTAGGCGCATTACGACACCAAGAGGCGTTGAATCGGATTCATATCAAGTACTTTAATTGAAGTCGTACTTTGAGGATATACTTTTGTATAGCGCTAAGCAGTATTATAGCAAAAGCACGTGATATGTAACCTGAAATTTGCGTCAAAAGAGTACTGCGCTTAAAAAGGTGGCAAAGGGACGCAACATCACTTTAGTAAAAAGAATGTTTACAGCTTTCTACTAACCGAGAAAACTTTGCGTTTGAAGGGTTCTTGACCGGCGACAGATGACGAAGTGACGGGGTCGGCGCCAAAAACGGCCTTGTCGTACAATTTCAAGCCGAGCTTATCTCGCAGCGCCATGACCTCTGAGAGAGGCATGTTGGCGATTTCTGAAAATTAAACAATTATCGAAAATAGCAACAAATACAAAATGACGCACCTTCTCTGAACTCATCATTGATGCCGTCATCTTCATCGCCCGGGGCGTCTGTCTGTTCTTCGCCGTCTTCCATTTCATCGTCATCGCCTTCCTCATCATTGTAAGACGCTAAATAATCGACCATTGTCTTCTGGGCGTCGTCAGCGGGGCTTTTATGCTGAGGCAGCCTCTTCTCTTCTTGTTTCTTCTCCCATTTGTCTTTCTGGGGTATCCTCATCGAGGATGTTCCCAATGGGATCATGTTGGCGCCAGAAGGCGCCTTGATCTTCGCCTTCGAAGCTAATGCACGCCTATCGCGTCTTTTCTCTTTCATGTTATTTGCCGTGTGTTTGGCCATCGCTTCTGCCTCCTGTTTTAGCTTCGTGGAACGTTTGCTAAAAACAGTACTTTGGATAACTAAAATTAAGCCATTGGAAAGAAAAACTAATATATACCATTCATAATTTAATAAGGGTACTATTAAGTCGAAGAGGGTATATTTTAGTAGAATTTTGTCGGTAAATGTGCCCTAAATAAAATGAGAATTGAATCTCATCGTTAGCCGTAACTAATGCGGATCCACTTTAACCTTAAAATTTTCCTTAAAAGTGAAGGGAGAGTGAGTCAAGGATAGCAAATGAAGGTGGCAGCATACTTTTCGCCTCTAAGCAGCTTCATTTGGCATTTAACTGTAAGCGATGCCAAAGACAGACAACCAACCGTTTTTTTAAGTCGCCTTGTCCTGCATACCCTGCCGTCGTTCCCGAAAACTTTTTTGGGAAAGTGCGTCTTTCGTTCTCCATCTCGAATAAAATAAGCTGTCCCAAAGGACTATATTCTCCGCCGAGTTCCCGGTCCGACGGATGATGGTTGGATTGACGGTCCAACAAAACGATTTTTGATGAAATCAGTCATGCGAATGTGTGTGCCCCTTCCTCAGCAATATCATACGGTAGCCATCTCCCATGCATTCTGTTCGGGACCGAATGACTTGCTTGTCGGATCAAAGAGAGGCATTATAGAGCGGTAATCAACGTGAGGATAAATCGAGCGATCTACCCGTCACACCACAGTGCAATTCCTAGCTGAGTATCAACGCTAAATACGATATCAGTGACGGGTAGATCGCTCGATTTATCCTCACGTCGGTAATCATGGAGACAATTTTCCTTGCTGTATTTTTCACGTCACGCCGGAGATAGTTCTATTCGAGGCACTGCAATATTAACCATGTCACAAAAAAGCCTATTATCGCGTGACCGAATACACTGCTGCTGCCTTAACTATGGTTGTAACGGGGACGGGGAATTCCCCGTTCCCCGGGGATTCCCCGTCCCCGTCCCCGGAATCTGATTTTGTCCCCGTCTCCGAAATTCCCCGTCCCTAATATTCAAATTTTTCCGTACTCGATTATCATAATTTATAATTTTGATATGAGTTCAGTGTAGTTTGCACTATGTCGATACATTATTATGCATTTTAAGTTAATTTAAATTAATTTTTTTCGCATTTTTTGTCCCCGTCCCCGAAATCCGCGTCCCCGAAAATTCCCCGTCCCCGAAATTTAATTTTGTCCCCGTCCCCGAAATTCCCCGTCTCCGGATTTTGATTTTGTCCCCGTCCCCGAAATTCCCCGTCCCCGTTACAACCCTACCCAGTACATCAATGTTTGAAATGGTGGTTTCTACAAGACCTCGAAAAACACGTAATGATGGCGAATCAATACAATGCTATATTTCACAAGGACAAGGAGTGTCTCACAAAGCAGTTATAGTATAAGCTACAAGTCATCACCCAGCATATCTGAGCGTTATTGCCTTTGAGTGGCGAAAACGTTTGTATCTATGCCAATGTATTATGTATTGATTTGAGCTTTTTGCCTAGCGTTTACTCGAAATTTATGTGAATGTGATTCACGGCAGCCTATCTACACCGCTTTGGCATACGTTTCATCATCTACATTCATGATTAGTGCTCCCTTAATAAATCGCCGGGAGGGTTGCGGCGCGACTTGATGGCTGCGCGTCAGCTTTTTGACTTACTGGGCCCGATGATTAATGCTGAAAAATTAGCTCTTTAGCCGACTCAACAGATCAAATACTTGAAGCCTATTGAGAGATTCTGTGCTCATGAGCTTGTTTGTGCCGAAGGACTAGTCTATACTCACTGACCGACAGTGCTGCTCCCTTTTGTCTGTTATTCGCGTCTAAGTCCTGACGCTGGAGAAATTTCTTGCGAGGTTATACGCAACTTTCACAGATTATTACCGGCTCACGAACGAAGTTCGCACGACGATTAAGGATTTTGTTCTCATCCGTCCCAAAATAAACTATCCTAATGAAATATCAATTTGTGACTTTGGAACGGTCGTTCCATCTTACCAAATAAATCAGATGTGGTTATAACGTCCGATGCCTGAAACTTAAATTCGGGTGGATGACATAGTGATCAATTGACTTGTGGTCGATGGATGCTAGCTGAGCTCGAATAACAAATCAAATACAAGGAACTCTTACCTGCCTTTCTATTTCTCAAATTCTTTTTTTGGAAGTTTCAAAATGCGCATATCTATCTTCAACTAAACAATTCAACAACAGTTGCTTATATTAACCGCCAGGGCGGTATGCATGGCACGGAACCTAGGAAACTTGATATCCTTTTTTGGGAACAGTGTTTTAAGTGAAAATGCGCTGTCCAAGTGGCTCACCTTGCAAGTGTAGAGAACGGCCAGGCCCATTACGAGTCAGGGCTTTGAGGAGGTCGCTGCCGGAGTTCTCGCTTCTTTCAGGGCAGCTGGTTCTCGCTAGCAGTATGACTTGGCCTTGCGAAAATCGCATCACTGACGTCTGTCGGAACATATTGATTCGCTTTTACCAGCTGTGAAGGATGCCGCCACTTTCCTGGTTTCGATCGATCGCTGTTGCAAGAGCAACGATTTACACAACACTTGAAGCAGATGATTTCTGTTTCGACTTGACTGCGAACTAAGCTCTTCGTGAGAGATATCTTCTGAGTTGTGCCACCGCAACCTAAATACGCTGCGACTTGGGACGTTGTTCTCACATTAGCGACTTTGCGATAGGGGATGAAAACGCCTCGCTTACCAATAAGCTGTAATCTTTTAAAGTACTGCTGATGTTGCGCAGCCTCGAGCGCATTTCCAAGCGTTCTTCACTCCGCTTGTCTTCTCTGCAATCGTACGCATATAGACTTAATTTCACCCTGCTTAGGATGACTAAAAAACACCGTTTTGGTACTGTGCATCAAACAGAATATGCTCAATTTTTCAACTTATTATTATGTCCAGTCACTGAGATTGAACACATAGTTACTCGATCTCTACCGTGGCGCACGAGCAATGATCGCCTATTCTCTTACGTGGATAAAGATATGCCGGTATCGTCGGCTACCGTGATTCGATGGATTTGTTCAGTCCTTGTCTTGAGCGGCGTCCAAAGCGCTTTGCAAGGCATTCGGCGCACTCAGCGGCGACATCGAAAGCGGCTCAGACCTATCTGGGTGTGCCGCATGTTTTGGCTGTTGCCAACTGGTCACCGGGTTCGAAAGCTTTTGCGCTATTCTGCCACAAACTCATAGAACGCACCTTTTTTTCGGTTGGGTTAGCTGGCGAGTGTGCATAATTGTTTGACAGGTGTCGGCTTTAAAAATTATTAGTGACGACGAGAGGCGCTATATAACGCTACAGTATACAAAGTGTCTAAAGTTAAATAGTTATTGTATAAGCCACGAGCACCATCACTTATTATTCATTCACCCATGCCCCTCCTACAAACTCGCCTTTACAGATGGCGCGACAAGCATGACGACCGCTCAAGGAATCGCGACATGAGCTATAAGGGCTTTATTGAAAACTATCGTGGGGCCTTCCGGGAGGTCGACGAGGGGCCAATTGGCGCGGCGGCCGACACAAGTAACACGTTACTTATTCTGCAATCTCGTATAGTCGAATAGTCGATATGTTGAATTTACTTTTCCCGACTCGAACGTGCGAGTAATCTGAGTTCCGCTGTGCTCTAATGGTAAGATTTACGGCTGTGACCAGTAGAGATCCGGGTTCGATTCCAGGCACCGGAACTCCCCGGTGTGAGGCGTGAGACAGCCGCCCGAGGGAAGGCACATGTCATGACGAAGAGCCTTCTTGGGAAGACCGGAAAAAGCCGACCATGCATCGTAGCGGGAAAAGGCTAGGAATGTACGAGTGATCGAGATGACCGTATTTTCGAAGATAATGGCACTATGCAACTATTATTTCCAACTATCTCTCTACCTTGTGTCACTATTTTCGCGTGTGGCGCTATTATTTCAATCTCCTGCTCAACATATGTCATCATCACTACGATGTGGAAAATGGTATTTTTATGAACGAAACAGCATCATGTTAAAAATCTCTAAATCACTGCTGCAAAAAAACCACCAATCGCAATCGCTGTCGTCTCTGAGATCGGCACGTGTTTTCTGTTTTTACGAAAGAATAGTGGTACATGTGACATAATGATTTCAACCCCCTCTCTACCCTGTGCCACTATTTCCGTGTGTGCCATTATTTCCGAAAATACGGTAAATTCTACTGCGTGAGGTATCTCGCGACCTTGCGGCAGCCTGTTTCATGTCAGTTGATTCAGGTATGAAATTGTCTCATATCTTCATAGTCATTGAAAAATTAGGAAATTAGTCGGGTGTAATTGCGAGGATCAACGTAAGTTAGCCTTAACGCAAGGCGCTCTTGCTTAAAATGGAGCCACATCGGTCGTCGGCTTATCAACGTCAACTAATTACTTGTGCTTAGACCTCAACTATTATATGTTAGACACTCCGTGTCCTTGTTAAGTTTAACACTGCATCCTCTGCGATCGCGACTTTCATAATCCTATCCAGATGTTTATTGAAATGGAAAATCGAGTACATATCAATCCCTTGTTGCACCGAAGTAAGTCAATTAAGATAAAATCGACTCGCTGTTAATTCAATCTCATAATTGTATGATAGTAGGGGGATTTTTTTCAAAGCTGAAAATGAACCATATTTTTGACTGTATTTACAGAAATTCCGAAAAGAGTATGTTTGGGACGGCTCTGCTCTGTTTGTAGCGACATAGCTACGGGCCAGCACTACGGCGCTGACGCGTGCAACGGCTGCGACTCCTTTTTCCGACGTACTGTCAAAATGAATCGTCAATATCAGTGCAGTCGAGGGGGCGCCTGCGTTGTCAGCTGTCGTAAGTTACCTTTCTTCTTTGTTCGTCAAACTAAAGCCAACAATAGCTTGCGACATTGCCCAAACGTGGCGGCCAGTCTATTCGTCTTCGAAAAGTTTAAGGAATTGATGCGCACTTCCGAATGGAATGGAAACAGAAAGCTCCTTGCGCAGACAAGCACATATCGATCACTTCATTGTTCAGTGCCTCTGTTGAGTATTCCATTTGAAAGAAATGGTAGCATAATAATCAACCGTGCTCCAATAATAAGACTCGTCCGCGACGATTTAATTCTAGACGGTGCGTTCATGTATTTATCACGCTTTAGAAGAACGTTGCGTGTGCCCAGCTTGTCGCTACGAAAAGTGCTTGATGATGGGAATGGACCGAAAGAGCATATATTACGACAAAGGTAAGACGGCGGGCAGTTCGAGCGCTTCATCAAAGAGAGGTTCGATGTCGAAGATGTTAGCATCTCCCAGCCCATCCAATACTTTGGATATCAATAAGCTGCTGAGTCTCGAGGACCGATTGCGACAGTTGCGCGTGTATGATCTTCCAATGAGACCATCGCTCATCGACTCGCTTACTCAGCCCAGTTTGTTCGACGCACCTGAAGTAGAGTTGTCGGTACGAACAGTCCGACTTTATTTCTCCACTGTTCTGCATCATTTTTCCATCATTTATAATCGCATCAGGCGTTGTCATTTAATTAGTTTAAAAATGATCGCCTTTTCAATTATTTAAAGGACTATTATAGAAATCCTATGCTAATTTCTCTGAAAATACTACGAACTGTGATTTTTAATTTCAGTTGCTCCGACGTCATCATCTACCGTCGCATGTAGGGCCTATTTACCCCCATATGAAATCAACATTGGTCGGGTTTCATATCGCAAACTTTAGTTATAGTCGTACTTAAGGCCTATCCTTTATCCTTGCGTTAAGTACGACTTTCGCTAAAGTATGCGATATGAAACCGGCCCCTTATGTATGCTCCATTGAGAACCAACGTCATTTTCAGAGATGTGTCGAATCGTACGATCCCATGTGTCTGGACAAATCACTGGGTTTCTCGACGATATGGGTGCGCAAAGATTGCATCTTGTTCACAGAGTACGCCAAGTGCTTTCCAGTTTTCTTCCAGTTATCACAGGATGATAAGGCATGAGATCGTTCGATCGATCGATAGAACAGAACAGTATTTATTTCAATGTATCTTTCTTTAGATTCATATTATCCAAAACTGTACATTGACGCAGCAGACGCTGACGCAAGCGCACCACGCTTGCGATACCGGACTGGACGTGAGCCTTCATCCTGAAGACGACTCAGAAAAGACTCGAGAAGATGACGCCTCAGAAATGACCTCAATCACAGCAAAAATAATCGATCGCTTGGTGCTGCCCATGCGCGCACACCGTATCGACATGACCGAAGTGGCACTTTTGCGCGTGTTACTCTTCCTTGATCCAGGTATAACGCTTCGAATAAGTTGGATGAACAGATTGAGAGTTGTCTTGTTTCTCACGTTGCAGAACAAGACTACATTACATCTGAAGCGAGAGAGGCGCTGGAAGAAGAACGACGCAAGTATTTCTCCCACTTCCTTGAGTACGTCCAAAAGAAGCACTACGCGAATGGCCCTCAGCGATTTGGATTCATTCTCTTGTTATCCAACGCTCTGCAGGTGCTAGCATCAGTATAATTTATCTCTCTCCTGTCTAAGTGCAACTTTAAGCAAATTGCGACCGATAAAAAACGAGCTCTCCTGACGTTCGATATCTTCGCAGCGATCTCAGAGAATAACCCAGCGTTGCCGGAATCTATGTTGGAGAATAAAGCTGCCGATCATGGAACCGCTACCATCCCCACCACTCTCCCCAACACCAGCTGCACCAACCATTAGTGTTAAAAAATGTTGTTACAAATTTATTTTGAATTTGTAAATTTTTATATTGTTTTCTTTCGTTGACAAATGTTTCGTTCTGTGCGAGGTGGCCGCCGACTTACCGCATTTCACATGCATTGTGACAAGAATAAATAATGCACCCTGACAAACACCATATCGGCGCATTCGCCGCCAGATAGCGCTGATCGGCATTAACAGCTGTTTTCTTTTACCTGCCACTTACACAGTAAAAGCTGCAATTTAATCTTGTAAAATATGAAGATGCTGTTATCCTTTAATTAAAGGCGAATCACGGCCCTTTCAAAGTATCTGAGCCGTGTTATTCTCGACTGAGCGGTTGCGTGAAGAACTAAGAACAAGATCATTATGTAAAAAAGGTTTCGATTGGCGGCGATATGCCTTCGATTGGCGCCGATTTGCCATCGATTGGCCCCGATTTGTCATCGATTGGCGCCGATTTGCTATCGATTACTGCCTA
>NIUQ01000415.1:0-51221 GCA_002796945.1 Plectus sambesii
GTATTGATTATCATTAAATAGCACAAAGTGATGTCTAAAATGCTTAGAACAAGCAGAAAAAATTGTTTCGATTCTCCACCAAATTCAAAGAGGCGCATTTTGGCCGACTTTGGCGTACTGTAGCTTCTACAGTAATTGAGCAACGGAAATGGATTTTTGATATGTTGTAGAGGAGTGTACGCTGAGTAAAATAAGCTATAGCATAGCTCTTGGCGTTGCCTGGGTGCAGAATGGCGACCGTTTTCCCGAACAGCTCTCCAGCACGCTAATTTTGGGACTATAGGGGGTGCCCCGGGCCCCCTAGGGGGCGGATCCAAAAACGAACTACACCAATCGAAAGTTTAGGCCACGGGCTATCCAACGGTGTACTCGGTTTGACCTAGTTTTTATTCTCCGCGAAATGCGAATCAGCGATAAGTTTTTTTGGGCCACCCTGTATATTGCTGCCTACGATATGCGCGCGCTAATGAACACTACCTTAACATTGTCACATTCTTATTAAGTGGTTATGACGAGCAGTGAAAATAATCATAACCGTGTGAATAGCTTGGCAAATCTGATATAAATCCATTCGAGAAAACTTTGGCACGAAAGCGAGCAATTAAATTTTCAGTATTGCCTGAGTTGCAAATACTGGGTTTTAAGTACAGAAGACAAATTGAATTTTGTTGCTTTGCAACAGTCGCACCGTGAGTAGGCGCACAGTCTCGCATGCAAGGTTAAGGGAAGAGCTCTTTTTCTGACAATGGTAAGCATTAACGCTCTCTCCATCAGAAGCATATATGGCTTATTAATATGAATAGTTGTCAGGTGAGAAGAGGGCTAGTGGTGTCATTTCTCAGGCGAAAGCACAATTTGGTCGCAACTAACAGCACTACACCATGTGACGTAAACTCGAAAACAAGTGACACGCCATCTGAAGAGCATGTTAGTACTCTTTAATTTCTCTAATTGATCCCTACGCTTATCACATCAAAATAGGCACGCTTAGCTTTTATCATTGGCCCTACCGTTTGCTTTAGGTGGTGATTTACTGCGGCATGCGATTATAATGCTGCTTCAAATCGGCTTGTGTCCCAGTTAAGCGGTGATTAGCCGCAGCAGAGTTAAGCTCCAGAGACCTTTGTCACCTTTTTTGTATTCGCACCGGCTTCTGCGCGCAATATAGTAAAATTACGATCTTTGAACAAATGGACTGTCTGTGAGCATCTCTCATTGTTTCAAAACACAATCTTCTTTCAAGGAGGTCAAACTGCCAATTGGCAGAACACACGACAAAACGTTGCCATTCACTGATCAGATAAATCATTTGCGCTCTCGTAAGGAAACTGATAATTTTTTAAGAAATGCATAAAATATTCAGACTAATTAGTTTCTACGCACCATTTTCTTACGATCGGTAAAAAGGTCGCAGGTATGTAAACACCCTCTTGTAACGAACAGCAGCACGTCGCATGGCGCAGCATAATATTCTTCGCCTTATTCATATCAATTAGTGTTAGAGCCAAAAGCGCGGCTGTGAGAAAGAAAAATATTTCTGATCTTGGTTTAAATGACGAGGTGAAAGCCAAATTTGAGAATTGCACGGAAGCGAGGAAGTCATGAAGCCTGCGAACTTGGAGCTACTATTATAAATACAATCAGCTGCGTTTATAACTCCCACCAAGGGACCGGCCTAAGATCGGCGTTATCAAGACAGTAAAATTTAATCTCTAACATCTCCTTTCTTCTCAGTGTAGTAGCGTGTTAGTTCGATTACACCGTATCTTCCTCGCCTTTGCTTATTGCAACGAGAAGTGCGATAATTCTCAAGTGTTAATGTCAGCAGCTTACAGTTATTCCATGCAACAGAGAGACAGAGTAATCCAGGACAATATTAACCATTGTTATTTCCGTTCCCAGCAAACTGTTCAAGAAAGTAAATGTGAACGAATCAATGACTTCTAGAGGTAATCATTGGCTTGTTCATGCGAACAGATCAAGGAAACAGCCCCCAGTTAATAAAGAGCTGCGTTAAAACTTAGCCCTCCGACAGGATCAATTGAATGACGGAACTAATTTCAGTGACGAACGACGCTCTAGTTAACAGAACAACAACTATAATTTCATCGGAAACGATACAAATGTTTTATTATAAAACGCATGCCTCTACAGAAACTGAGCAAGTGTATATCCAAGAGAATCACGTGGAGTTGTTGGAACCGTTCCATTCGTTCTTTCAGGAACTTGAAGTGAGTGCGGAGTTCCAACTTCAGAAGTGGCGGCAATCGTTTGATAAGCTGTTTCTCCTGGCGAATTGCAACCTAAGAGAGCTGATTATAATTAAAGATCATCTCTTAGATCCAACGAACCTTCAGGAATCTCAGGTATGGGTAGATCGGGCGCACTACGAGCGCGAAAACTTTGTCCGACACCGCTCCTGTGTTGAATATGCAGAAGTTTTCGCACTGCTTGGTGCGCATTTTGAAAACTCTAAAAATTGCAAATGTAAGCAACAAAAAATTCCTTTTAAAACGGTAAGATAATTTCAATAAACTGTTCCGTAGTTTTCCATTAAAATATCAAAGTTTTTTCTACAGAACGGTCTAATTCAATACCTTATGTCTCAGATTATGGAGAAGTAGGGATCAACTACTTTGTAACGCACAAGTAGAAGGACATTGCGCATTGAGCCTCAATGAGTTAAACAGCATAGTCTAATTAAATGAAGAACAATATACTAATTATTTTTACCTTAACGTGACGTTTGTAGTAATAATAGAAAATTACTGAAGCAATTGCAACCGCAATCAAGAATGCTCCAAGGACGTAGGCGATAATAGCTAAAGTCGACAAAGCTGCATTTTTCAACAGAAATTGCTCGCTTGCATCGCTCGTCGAATTAGCAGTTCCAATTCGTAGCTGAAATTCATTTCGAAAATTATGTGAACTTCAGAAATTTCCAAGTCTTGCATATATCCACCAAATGATGCAATGTTGCCACTGATCCTGAACTCTTCCAAGGAGATTGGTTAAGGATGCTTATAGGCAGCAACATCATAATTCACATTAACACTTTTGTATTGCTTACAAGTTCACAAGTAGCTTACAAGTTGCTTACAAGTTACAAGTCACACTGTTTGAACAATCACATTTTTCCAGAAATGCAGTAATGCATTTGCGTTGAAATATCTACTGCGATTGCTCACTATACACTTATTGCTTTTACGATAGCAAGAGGTGTGGCAGCTGGTTCATTGTGGGGCTATAAAGAAAATTTGTTGCAAATACTTCAGAGCTAAAATTGCTGCATATTCTCCAACTATAATGATAATAGTTCTCATAATAATAATGTGACAAAATCAGGCCTCTTTTGCAAACCAAGATCGTAAATTACTTTTTGCGTACACAAGAATATAAATTGCTTAATAATTATGTTATCTTATTTTATACTGTGAGTATGCGCTGGCTAAATATTATTTTCTATGTTCAATGATGACGTCGAATTTATGACCTCTTGTCATACCTTTAAGTAAATATCCTCACTCTTGCATTTCCCCGGAACAGTTCCGTTCAGCTTAGGCCCTTGAAAACCATTGCGGCAGTCGACGTATAAGTTTCCTGACGAAGTTGCTTGATCACTTTTGCAGGAAACAATGAGTTCGTATCGTCTAATGTATCCGGGACAATACTTATCAGTTAACATCCAATCAACACTGACAAAGCTTTGATCATCGTCCAGCGCAGCGCCAGTAATTTTAGGCGCCATGACGTCGATTTCAGGAGTTGTGAAATTAACAGCTGCAGTTACGTATTCCGCCAAATCACTGCTATCTTTGTTGTAGTCAGCTCCTGTTCACAAAATATTAACTGAGGCAGTATAGTGAAAAAACAATATACTTAAATTTCATCAAGAATTTTATCAATAATTTAACGCATAGACACAAGGCTGTTTACAATACGGAGTTCTGTTTTAATGATTGGAAGGCGCCTGTTCGAGGGCCACTTGTCTGAGGCCAATCTGTTTGAGATTTTTCATTCGAGAAGCTATCTGTACATGGAATCATCTCTTTAAGGAAGACAGAGTATATATTAATAGTCATTGGTAAGAACGAGTGGACGCAAGGGATTGTTTGAAAAGGGTGGCGGGAGTCGAAAAGTGGAGTTTCATAGACACTTGTGGAATACTGTTAAAGAATTACCCCTAAGTTTGGCAGACGCATGAGACCCTCATTTGCACTTCCCCGCCATGCTTCTTCACTCACTCCCCCGTTTTGCTCGCTCGCTCGCTCGCTCTCGCTGCTCTCTCTCGCTCACACTTTGGCACTCTGTACCTCATAATTATTGTTCATCAAGCAGTACTTTCGTCAAACGTGATATTATTCAAAATAATTGTCTCTCGAAAAAATCTCAGACAGATTGACTTTGAACCGATGAACCGGTGCGCAATGCGGTTCCCAGTGGGGCCATTTACCAATAAAATTATTAAAATAATATTTACGGCCAAAGATTTCATCCGCAGGGCAATAACATTTTAAAATTCGTAAATTGTACCTAATTTTAAAACGATTGTATAATCGTGAAATGGAAGCAAAGATAAATCCGGGCAATTATAACAGAGTTCGTCGTCAAAAACTGTATTTCTGCAATCGACACCATAAACTGTTTTTTGCAAACACAGAGAACTGAGACTATAGCTCGTTTCCAAATGATTGAAGTATATAACTGAATAAGTAATACTTCCAAGGCTTGCACCGTTGTCTATTAAGGTCAATTCATAGTCATGAACAGCTATAAAATTAATCACTTTCCATTTAACCTTGATATGATTGAGATTAACAATGTCCACGGTGATTGTACCGTTAAGAAACTGCACATAGTTATCTTTTATGCAGTATTTAATGTAATCATCCTGCAGGAATGTACAAGTAACAAGGTCGTCATTGGGCCAAAAACCGCAGTCCGACCAGTGTATATCATCAAATTGGCAGTGAAAGGCACAAAGCGGTCCAGAAAATGGTGGATTGCATTCACAGCTTGAATTACTGATTTCCTTCGAATTCGCAGGACATGAATATGGTTTATTTTGACCAGAAACGTTGACTATTTTTGGCGTGTCGAAAGCATGTTTAATATTTTCGCTTATGTACTCTTTCTCAGTTCCATTTACATCATTATAATACGCAGCTTTGACTGTAATTCGAGCACAAACTAGCGTCTGTCCATACAAAGAAAAACCGAATTGAATTGTGAATTGCGAATGGATCTGAAATATCGATACCGTAAAAGTTGTGTCGCACCCTGAAGCTCACAGAACCTCTTCAAGTCCTAAAAAAACCTTCAGAGCACGATTTCATCTCAGAATGGTAGAAGCTTAAGAGAGGGACCAGTCGGGAAAATTTCCTTCCGTGTTCATTAGATTACTATGGATTTGCCTTTATTTAATGATTTTCCCCAGGTTTGCTCAACTTCCTCTCTCTCTCGCCTTCCCAAGCCCACCTCGTCGGTTCAAGCTTCGCGCTTGCATGAGCATTGGGACATTTACCGCGAAAGAGGGCTCATACCCACTAGGTTGCAACGGTCTGGAGATATGGGCAATTCATGTCAGCAGGGAATAGTTTCACAAGAAAAGTAAGTGCTTTGCTTTTTATTAAGCAGAAATTTGATAATTTATAATAAGAGAGCTCCAAACTGGGTAACGAAAGTTCTTAGGGATATGCTCCCAGACCAGCCGCCTTATCTCTCCAAAGTTCAAGCCAGTGAGCATATAAGGTCGATTCAGAACCTCGCAGCTCGGAAATTATTTTAACACATATTCATTTTAAGCGATGAATTTACCTCCTGTGCAATTTTCAGAAAGAAGTTCACAAGATCATTGATAAATTGGTAGTTGTTAACTCCCAATTGTCCTGGGGTGAAAGCCGTGTCACTCGTGCACGGTAATGACATGCTCTGTTGTATTGGAGGGCAACGTAAACGAGGAAATATAGTTCCACATGCATTGGTATTGTTCTTTCGCTCCACTTGCCTAATTAACATCACTGAACCGTTGACTATTTGTGATTGCGAAGCATTAAATAAAAAATTTTGTTAACTGCTATGACAATGATTCTCTCATGAACGAACTGAATGAGCAAGTTTTCATACCAGGGTGTCTCTACTCAAATGATCATCTATTTTACTGACAGGTTGGGAATAAGAGATTCGGAAGCAGACTAGTTCGAAGTGCTTTCAAATAATGCGAAAGGAGTACTGCCTGAACACCAGCATTTCGAATATTGCTGTTACGTAACGCAGCTCAGAAAGATATAGTAATCGTCAACAGAACTGGGTTGTTTATTAGAGACATCAATAATATGCAACAATAATTCCTTTCTCTACGAATCTGTTAATGCTGCAAATGACCATGCCTGGCGCCCAACACATTAAACGCAAGTATTGTGCAGCGAATTTGGTGCGCATAATTTCAAAATTTCATTTCAAAAATATAAGTAATAATACAAAATTTAGCGCAAGATTCTTAATTAAAACCTGCATCAAAATCGGAAGCCGATTTTAAACTCAATTTGTTTGGAAATATCTCAAAATAAATACAGTAATGAATCTCATAATGAAACTGACGGGCGAACTTTATTTCTTGCCCGACCATACGAAAGTGAATATTAAAAGCTGGAAAATATTGTTAACAGAGTCTATATTAGAACTGGCAGGAATGAAAAATACGCTCGCTCTGTTCGTACCTAACTCAATGGCAATCAAAAATATATGCCTTCATTCACTGATAAGCTACTACTTACAGCTTGAGGAAGTCAGGAATCAATGCCCACGTTGATTCATCCACAATAAAATACACTTTCCAATCGCTAATGAAATCGGAAATCGATAAATTAGACAGCAAAATTTTCGTTTCTTCCGTAAATGTTAATCGGCTAGCAAGCCAAATTGTTGACTCTGAAAGGCCTAAATATAGGAGAGGATTCGGCGTTATCGAAGCTACAAAGCTTGAATATTTGCCATCACCTAAATATGAGCTCTTAATGATCAAACAGAAGTACACATGAGCTGCCTTTAATATTTAATAGAAAGCCATTCACTTCGCCTTGACGAATCGATCATCTTAATTCTAAATGTTACATGATTTACTCAATAGTTGCTTTCGAAATCTTACTTTTCGATTACACTTCTGCAGAAGCTCATGGGATCATCATCATCATTATCATGCATTTTCACTTTAATAATATTTGGCAAGTAGAATCATACAATATTTCCAGAGTTAGGCATGAGTAAGTGACGAGGGAGTTGTAGAATCCCCCCCCTCCACGCTTTACACCGTATTAACGTAAATATTGCTTGCTGAGAAAGCAGAAGCATTATACTTACCACAGTCCGTGGCTTCGATAGAAACTGCTGACGTACCGAGGGAATATTGAGCTGGAAAATTATTGAAAAGAATGATGTAATAAAGAATTAAAGAGGTCTTCATTATATGGAGTTTCGGCGTCTTGTTGATCGAAAAGCGCATATGTCAGGGTACTGCAAAAATTATTGGTGATGAAATATATTGCTGCCTACAACATGCGCGCGCTAATGAAAAATGCTTTACCATTGAATGGGTTTCATATCGCGTACTTTAGCTTAAGTACGCGATGTGAAGCCTACTAATGGTAAGAATTAACACTCTTTTCCCAGAAGCTTATAGCTTATGAATATGATTAGTTGTCAGGTGAGAAAAGGGCTGGTGGTGTCGCTTCTCAGGCGAAAACACAATTTGATCGCAATTTAAAGCACCACACCACGCGACGTAAATTCGAAAACAAGTTCCACGCCATCTAAATAGGATGGCAGCGCTCTTTGCTTTCTCTAATTGATCCAATCATGTATCGAATGAGTATAGGGACGCTTAGTGTTTATCGTTCATCCTGCTGTTTGCTTTAGGTGGTGATTTGCTGCGGCATGCGATTATAATGCTGCTTTAAATCGGTTTGCGTCGTAGTTAAGCGGTGATTTGCCGCAGCAGAGTTAAGCCCCAGAGACCTTTGTCACCTTTTTGCATTCGTACGGGCTTCTGCGCGTCGTATAGTAAAATTGCGATCTTTGAATAAATGGACTCTCTGTGAGCATCACTCGATGTCTCAACTCTTCAGCGAGTGTTCACAACTCTTCACTGACGATGAAATAATGCTTGCGCCAATTTCAAAAGCTTCTTACAAGAGAGCGGTACTGCTAATTGGAATAGCCGACGACAAAAAGTCATCATTTACTGACTAGATAATTCATCTGCATTTTCATGGAACAATTGGTTAGAGACTCTTCAAAGTTACGCGCAAAATATTTAAATTGGTTCTTTTCCACCACGCATCACTTTGCTAAGTGTGGTAAATAGGTTGGAGGTAGGTAAACACCCTCCTGCAACAAAACGCAGCACGTCGCACGTCACAGCATAATATTCGCGGCCTTATTTATATCAATTAGAGTTGGAACCAAAAGCACGGATGTGAGAGAGATAGAAGCACAGATGGGACTGAGGTTTTGAGATACATGAGAATCCCGCTATTTGCAGGACCTGGTTATATGCAGCTTTTGGCTAGCTCCCTTGGTGTTGCATATAATCGGGTTCTAGTGCACTTGGTAAGATTTGATTGGGATTGGGGTAGTGACAAAAATATTTCTGATCTGGGTTGTAATGACGAGGTCAGAGTACTAGAATATAGTCGTGGCGCAAAGCATCGCAACTGCATGCCATTGAGATCAGCACTTTGTGCAAGCTGGATCAACGTTCGTGGTTGTTATTTAATTGCCTTAGAAGCAAACAGTTGATGCAAGTTAATAAGAATAAGTCGGTATTACTAAAGGAAACCGTTGGCTTTCTCAGGCGATTTTCCTGACGTTCGCCTTTTATTTTATGGCAGCGCACTATCAGCCATATTAGCAGTTTGAAAATCGCGCGCTTGCCAATATCCATTCCAATAATGATAAAAACCAGCGCATCGATAAATCTTGTTCAATTCGAAACAATATGAATCGCTGCGAGGCGCGAAAAAGCAGTTGAGGAAAGAGAAGGAAGCCGGAGTTGGAAGCCACTGGCTATGGCTCGAAGAAGATCGACTTCAAAATCATCATCACCAGCCAGCGTCAATGGGTTGAAAACGCCAAAGCGAAGAAGCGGCCCGAGGAAGGAACTCTTTGAGCAGCTTACGAATACGCGACGTTCGACGAGAAGCGGCTTTATTCCAGCTTCCGCGCTTTTGCTGGAAGCGGCCGTCGAAGCAACTTCCTTTTCAACGTCTTCACCTTCAGCATCATCAGAATTCTCATTCTATGGCCTTCCAGATTGCGTAAAATTGCTGTTCGAACGTCATCGAAAAATATCTCGACTTTATGGTATTGTTATCCTCTCTGGAACTATGATTATTCATATGCTTGGAACTCGATTTTAGCTTGGCAGGAATCATGTCTCAACCACAAGACGCTAAAGAACGGGGGGAACTTGATTTTGTCTTTGCCGACCGGCGGTGGAAAGACGCTAATCGCCGAGATCCTTATGCTTAAGCAGGCTCTATTAAACTGCAAGGATAGTCTTCTTATTTTGCCATTTGTGGCCATTGTACAGGAAAAGGCGAGTGAATCATTGTTTTCAATCATATTTGTTTGAAATTTGTACCTTTCATAGTTTCCTAACGTTGATTTTGTTCGTCTTTGTTCGGCTAATCAGGAGCCGATTTCATAACACAAATGTAAATACACTGCTACATTACATTAGGATTATGAAAGTGGTCTCAATAGAGGTAACTTCAAATAGTATAAAATCACATTAAATTTCCTGTGAGCCAAACATAAATACATTTTTCAATCCGATTCATCATAGCGAACAAATCGGTTGTTTCAGATCCGATCGCTGGCGGTGTTCGGAGAGGAATTGGACATTTGCGTGGAAGAATACGCGGCGACAAAAGGCCGCCTGCCGCCGATCGGACGACGCAAGCAGCGCTCCATATTCGTCGCGACGATTGAGAAAGCGCATTCGATCGTCAACTCGCTCATCGAGAAGGGGCGTCTAGACCGACTCGGCCTCGTTGTCGTCGATGAAGTATGTAGCTTACTTTTCGGCTGTGTCGGAGGCTTGTAATCTTTCCTTTCTCGACCATTTAACTAGTTTCTCTTGTCCTCGATTTAGCTCTTTTTAACAATATGCGCTGTTCTGTGGCCGCGTGCATCAGTTGATCGCGAATGAGGCGCGATACAATGTATGATCGGATATGCGTCTGTTGTAACTAATCAATTGAATATTGTATATAGACCCTTTCATGCTCTTCCGAATGGACGAATTCATTCGCGACCTAATATGCTGATTGAGTATTGTTTTTCAGCTGCACATGCTGGGTGATGGGCCGCGCGGAGCGGTGATGGAGCAGTGCTTGGCTATGGTTCTACACGCCGCGCGTACGTTGATTAGGGACTAATTTCATAAAAACTAATGTAAAATGTGATCACATTTACATCACACTTTTCGTGAACAAGCGCGTGATGAAAATGTAGAAATGTAATAATATGTCTACATTTTCATTAGTTTTATGAAATTGGTCTCACCGCGACTTTTTCGCGCAAATCTTCATGATTCCGTTTTTAGCCTCATGCCAGATCGTCGGAATGAGCGCTACTCTGAGCAATACTAGTGAGCTGTGTCGTTTCCTCCGAGCCGACTCCTTTTACAGCGACTTTCGACCGGTATGAATTTCGACCGACGATCGCCGATCCATTCCTCAATGACTTCCCCTGCTTTAGGTTCGACTGATTGAACGTATCAAGTTGGGCGATTGGATTTATCGCCTAGAGCCTAATGCACAACCCGTCGTTGAATACCAAATGGAACCTTCGGTGCGTTGCACTACTCAGTTTGAGCCAGAGTTTATCGATTGGTATGCATGAAAGCGAGTTTTGGTCCTGCCGCGATCAATTCAATATGTGATACTTACTCGCTGGCTTGTTTTCCAACTTATAACAGTAGCTGATGATCACACATTAGGCAAAAGATGCTGTTCCATTTTGATTGATAACTTCTACATGTGAAGATCGATCAGTTGGACGTGGCGATGTTCGATTTGACTTTCTTGTATAATACACAATATTTGACCGTAGCGCGACAGCAGATACATACATTATCATTCTAGAAGAACAAGAAAGAGGACGGAGACAATGTTGTAGAACTCGTCAACGAAGTTATTCCATTTCATTCTTGTCTCGTCTTTTGCTCGACGAAGAAGAACTGCGAGAATCTTTGCGGCGCGATTGCCAGACTGCTTCCTCGGTTCGATTTTCTTGTTTCTTTCTCCATTGAAGCTATAAAAAGTTCATTTGATTCGTCGCAACGCATTTTCTTTGAACGGTCAAAAATGCGATTGCACTATTTGACCGAAATTCTCGACGAAAATGATAGAAATTTATTTCTATTCATGAGATTAAAGTAATAACGCAGAAGTGAGACCATTTCTGAAAATACAGTAATTAGGTAGAAATATATTCGTACTGGGATTGCAGCGAGCGGAAGGAATTGAAGCAGCATAAGATGGCGGAGCGACGAGCGCTGTTGGAGACAATGCGACAAGAGTTGGACAATCGGATGTGTCCGACGCTGGAGAGGACGATTCCTTGGGGCATCGCCTACCACCACTCGGGCCTAACGACGGAGGAGCGTCGCCTGATTCAGGATGCCTACTTGGACGGCGTTCTCTGCGTCATCTGCTGCACGTCCACCCTCGCCGCCGGCGTCAATCTACCCGCCAAGCGGTACGCACACTCATCTTTCGCGTTTAAGACCATATTAATTTTCGTTTATCTCTCTTTTCGGAGATTTTATGTAATAGTTTAAAAGAAGGCGCGAAAATATGGTATTCAAAGAATGTGATTCAAGATATATTTCGGCTCGTTGCAGGGTGATTATTCGCTCGCCAATGATCGGCAACGGTCCGTTGGGTCTAGCGCAGTACAAGCAGATGGTGGGACGGGCCGGGCGAGCGGGGCTCGACTCGACTGGCGAAAGTATCACTATTGTGCAACTCGGCGCGCAAAAGCAACAGGTAAGTACTCATTCAATTTGAAGTTGTTCTCGGTTTTTGCGAAATATCTTCCTCCAAGCAACTTCATTTCTAGTAGAACGTTTGCTTCGGAGTTTAATTGTGAGGCTACAGAGCCAAATAGGACCTCGGCTTGACCTCAGTTCTCCTGAACACTTTTAATCTGTCACAACAATGTAAATTTTTGATACCATGCTAGAATATTGAAACACTTTGATGAGATCTTATCTGAACCCGATAATCGTTCCATTGCCCCCTTTTACTTCGAATAATAGCTATGATCCTTTTTCAGTTTTCTCAAATGCTGAGCAGCCCTTTGGCGTCTTGCAAGTCTCAGCTGAACGTGGACGATTGTGCCGGCCTTCAAACACTTCTTCTCAGTTTAATTTCACTTAAGGTGAAAGGCACGACTGTTCTTCTTCGTGTGACGTTCGCTTGCAGATTATCAATTCGCGCGTCGCCGCCGTTTCATTTTTGCGTGGAACGCTCTTCGGCATTCAGACGAATGTAGATCTCGAACGCTTGACTGACGAAGCTATCTTATCTTTGCTGACCAACAATCTCATCGCCGAAATTAATGTAACTTCGTCGCGCAGTGTCAAGTTCACGTCTCAGTCGACGATATTTAGCTGGCAAAAATAATCAATTACACGATACCGCTGGGATCTGGCGGACGCGACAGTTTAAATGCTACTTCAAACAATCAATATCTTAAAATTGTACTGTAGTAATAATGAAGCAATAATAATGAAGCTTATGCACTCATTTTCTGAGAATTGCAATAAAAATTTGCGAAAATATCCGTACAACTATGATGTTTTACTTGGTCGACGGCTGTGACGTAGACTTTGTTTGAGATCCTTGACTTTCGAGGTGAGATTCAGGATGTGTCGAATTTCAGGATGAGATTTCACCGACGGCGCTGGGTAGAGGCAGTCATGCGGGTCCGGTGAACGCCCAGCGCGCGCCTGCTCTCTTCGACGACTTGAAGTTGGCGCTGAACAACGGTCTCGTCCTGTCATCCTACCTACATCTGCTGTTCTGTGTCGTGCCGATGGAGTATCTGTCAACGATGCGCATCAATTGGGACCTTTTTTACCGGGAGGTACGTACGCGATGCGGAACATAGTAATTTCATTGAGTCTTCGTGCAGTATTGCAAGTTGAACGCGCAAGAGCGGCAAGTTTTTACGATGCTCAAGGTCTCTGAGGGATACTTGGTTCAGCGGATTTCGCATCACGGCGGTTCTATCGAGGTACCTTCCTTCTTCCCTCTAATTATTTCCAAACGAGTTGCTGCAGAAGGAACAGCTGATGAAATTGACGCGACTTTACTTGGCGTTGATGCTCAACCACCTCTGGAAGCAGAAGCCCGTCTGGGATGTGGCCACGCGGTTCGACACCACTCGCGGTTGGCTGCAGTCATTTCTTCAATCCACCTCCAGCAACGCCTCGTCCATCGCTCGATTTTGCGAGGTACGTCGTGTAAATGGCGCGTGAGACACCGCTGTTGTATGATTAGAGCTATAAGTGTAATTGATTGACTAAAATGCCCAGGTTGATTATACGTACAGCACACTGCCAACGGTTCAGCAGTTGTGAATGGTAACTGTTAACTTCTAACCCCTCGGCAATGCGTTGCACGTTTGGTATAAATTATGGGTTCCTATTTCACGGAGTTTCGTGAAGACGCGGCTGGGTCATCTCCACCAAAGATAGGTATTCTGTTGTAAATCCATATAAGGAACCATCAAAAAATAAAGCAGCGGGTTTATTTGTAAAGGACCGTAATCTTGGGTAACCCATCTTGATATTAGTGAGTACAATCATTGTGATATCAATTAAATCTACAATTACAGCACGTGCCGGAACTGTGGCCGTTCAAGCTGCTTCTGCCGGACTTTGTGCGCCAATTGGCGCATTGCGTGCAGATGGAACTGATTCCATTGATGGAGCTACAGGGTGTAAAAACGGTAAGGCGTTTTTGTCACTGATGCAGCAGTTTACTGATGTGCGAATGGATTCTTTAGGGTCGAGCTCGCCAGCTCTATCACGCCGGCTTTAAAACGGTCAGCGCTGTCGCCGAGGCTGACGCCTCCCAATTGACCAATCTCGTCGCTCATCTTTCGCGCAGACAAGCTCAGGAAATGATTGCCAGCGCCAAGGTATCAATTTTTTCTTCTCCATTCGCTGCTATCGGCCTCGTTTCTATTGATATATTACATGTTTCTTGGCGCAAGCCCAACTTAATCGGACTTCCAATGGTTTATGAAATTTCTAACAGTCCAGATTTTATCTATTCTTAGAACTCTGACAAGCCCCGTCGTCACACTTTCGCACAGTTTTAGAATTTTGATAAAAAAGAAGGGAATTGATCTCTTTTGGCGAGATCCCTTTGTCCAATAACATCAATAAATTTTTGCAGAATCTTTTGCGAGACGAAATAGCCGGTCGAATGGAAGAAATGAATGAACTGTGCGGCGACAAGATGATGCAGTCGATGATGGCTAACGCGTTCGCTTAATTCTCATATCAACCGTGTTGAACATGTGATGGTTTAATTTCAGTACCTCACAATTGTACATTTCTTCTTCCGATAATATGCTTCTCTGATAATTCAGTAATTATAGCAAAGAAGAATCTCAATTGCGAAAAATCAGCTTGCAGAAGCGAACAAACAGAACCAGAGCAAAAAAAGAGAAAAAAATCAAATGCATCTAATGCGCGATCGTTGTACATCAGTCAAAATCGAGTGAACAACCGTTTCGGAAAATTGGGGCAAAAAATAGTCGGAAATTGCGCATCACAAACTGATAGCAGAAAGAACTCTGTAACTCTGAATCACTGATATTCGCAAAAAGTGCTTTATTTGAGCGTTTCTTCACTTCTTCATTTTCTCCAACAACTCTGTCGCTTCATTCAACTTTCGACGCAGTTCCGCATTCTCTTTCTCGAGCGTCGCCGTTCGGTCAACGGGTCCATTCGATGGCACCTCCTCTGAAAGTTGCAAAATTGCGAAATATTCGACCAAAACTCGATTAATTTGAACTCAAAAGATTGTGATTACCTGGAACGCCTCCCTGCATTATCACCGTGCTTTGCACCAGAATACGCAGGGCATCCGGCTTCTTCGCATCCTGAAATCAATGATTGAATCATTCCAAATGTTTTGTCATTCATACCATGATCGTCAACGCGGTGTTGTCCACTTGAATCTTCACCGCCATTCCCTCTTCGGCACTGTCGTCTTGCAGAAATGCGCCCAAGTTGGAGAGACTGGCGTCACCGATGGACAGCTTCAAGCCCGACACGTGACCCTGGAGTGCAAAGTACATTGTATATATTGCTTTTTCCTTCTAATTCTACCGTCAGTGTTCCTTTATCCTTTGCGCCGTTCGAACGGATTTCCATTGTAAGCGGGTGTTGGGCTGCAGGAGCAGCGGCGGCGGGCGGGTTCTCGTCGCACGAAACTGTAAAGACGTCTTTATTCAGTGGAAACCGGTTAGGTAAAGTGCACAGTGATCCGGCAAAAAGAGTTTGTGTACTTATCCAGTTTGTGCACTTATGCGGGCATGATTCCATACAAAAGCTACGTACAGAGCTCGCAAAAACATGCGCATTTATGCGGTTTTACTCTCCTTTCAAAGTAACGTGTGTTATTCAAATGTTGTTTAGCAAAAGACTTCCTTATTAGGTCAGAGGATATCTATTTTTGAAAGAAGTGAATACTTTCACAATAAGCGTCCTCTTTTTTCTTGAAAAATATCCTCTGAATGGTCACATGTTCCGTTTGAAAGGTATTCTTACTTAAGTAGAAATGGCTAATAAACACGATCAAAACATTCGATGGCGTCAATAGTCGAAAAAAACGAAAAAGACTAACTCACCAGCTTCCTTGGAGTTGACGTTGGCGTACACTTGGCTCAATGGGATGCCAATGGACTCCCCGATGTTCACTCCTCGACTTTGAATGATGATGCGCGAACACTGGTCGGCCGATCCCAAAAGCAGATCCGCATTGTTCAACTTGGCCATTAGCACCGATACCTAAAGAAATGCTCGCGTCTTCGATCAAATTTAGTGTAATTAATGAGTGCCGACCTTTTCGGACAGAATTCGCTCCAGGAATTCGTTGCTTGCCGGACCTTCCTCAATGGCTTCCAGAGCTTCCTCAGCGACCGTAGTGCGGCCTGAACAATAGTGATTAATATGGTTTATTTGATTCAATGGCAGGGGAATCAAAAAGGGGCTTCAAAGTTCTACCTTACACCATAATTAAATGATCAAAATCGGGTAGAAAACTCAAAATTTCCTCAAATTCCGGAGTTATTCAAATCCAACCCGGTAAGTATATTTACCTTGGTTTTCTTCTCGAAACACATCGTCGAACGGCGCGCCCTCGGGCGTGTCGAGGACGACAAACTGATCGTCGTCCGACGCGTCGGTCGCGATCGACATCGTCTCATCGATGTTACTGCCCGCATCTGCAAAAGAACCATTACAGTATGTTACAGTGTGGTCGACACAAAAGGAGATGGTACGCCTCACTTTCCGGATTGCGTTATAACAAGTCATATGCGCATTATACTGCAAAAATCAACGCATGCGCGTGTGACGTTTTTTAACGCAATCCGGAAAGAGAAGGAGTACCGTCCTCGTACAAAGGAGATGAGCCAAGTTACCTTGCTCCAGTCCCTGCGGAAAGTCGGGAAAGGCCGGCGAGTCGGAGTCATTCCTCGGCCGACGCGTCTCCTCTTTCACTCGACCGAGCGACGCGTCCGAGTTGTTCTGCGTCAACACTTGGCCTGCAACATTACACTAACAATGCTGATATTTGTTATTGTATGCGTGTCAGATATTGCCAAATGCTTGTTTCACGATTTCATTGGTCACACGTATAAATGTGTCGCTTGTCAACACCAATGCGCTACACGAATTTGAAAGAACGAGCCGGTCACGCGCCCACCGGACAGCCACACGACGCGACAAGGTTGTCTATGTGTCGCCGAGGAGAGAAGGGCGGCGGATCTGAGCGAGTGGGGGGTCTATGTTTGCAGCTTGGCTAAACGCGGGTCGCATGGCAGCCAGGGGGGCCCGGAGACGAGGGGCGGGTCGGTGGAGGATTTCGTCGGTCTGTTTGACCGAGGCGCGCGGAATGACCGAGCATTCATCGACGGCGTCGGCGCCGAGCCGCGACCACTCTGCAAACATCACTTTTCCTCTGACCACCATCCGACGCACGCTGGCTGGTTGCTCTCTCTCCGGTCATCGGTCACTCCACCCTCCCACCCAGGCGCGAAACGCCCCTTCTGCCAACTCCGACGTAGCGATCCGCACCGGTCCCGCTAGTCGTATTCTTGCTCGTTGGTGCACGCGTAACAGATTTTGGCGGATCGCTCGCCATTCGGCATTCTTGCTATCAAAACCGCCTGGCGCACTGTCCGCCGCCCTCCCTCGTCGGCGGCCAATTCGCCTCGCGCGTACGCCATTGGCGGAGAGTCCGTTACGGCCGCCGGTCCGTTAGTCCTGGTCATCTAGCGCCGTGGCCATCTAGCGCCGTGGTCATCTAGCGCCGTGGCCATCTAGTGCCGTGGTCATCTAGCCCCCTGTCCACCTCTGCTGGAATCGTTGACAACACCATTGGCCCGCGTGACGCATGGCCGAGTATGGCGCGGATCGAATAGCACGATTCGCCAGACGGTCTGTTTGCGCACCTTTTGCCAATATCTCGCGGTGCAATCGACTACTCAAAATCAACATGCGCCGGCGATCGCCCCATCGTTCCGCCATCTCGTCATTAACGCCCAAAAGCAAAAGTCGATTAGCTCGATTGGCTGTTGTGGTTGTAGTGGGGGTTGTTGTGCGGTGGCTGAAGGGGGACACGACGGGAGGGGGACGAGAGAAGGGGGGACAGGTCTACGGCGGTGCTTTTTGATGACCGCGCCCCAACCGATAGGGGACGCCGTCCGGTGGATGCAGTTGAGTGCCGGTGGCGCTCTTAACCTCATGCCAATGTTGTCCGTGTCGTGCTGGCTGTTTGGTCGGATGTCCAAGTAAACCGCTGTCGGTCGAAGCGACGGTGGGAACGGGACGGTAGGAATCGGCCAGGCGGGCGATCGTCCGAGCCAATACGCTAAGCTCCGCCACAAACAGTCAATCCGATGGCGCTCCCACTATTAAGCGGTCATCGATGCCACGCGCCCGCCTTTCCCTTCCTTCTCCGTTATTTGGCGCGTTCACTCTCTTCGCGCGTCGTTCACTCTCTTCTCCCGGCTTCGTACAGAGAAGATTGTCGTGTTTCAGATGATCCGACAAGAAAGAAGAGGGAGATGACGACGATCTTGAGCGAATTATTCCTGATAGGCGCGCTAGCGGCCGTGGCCTTGGCACAATGCCCGAGCACGATCACGGCGCCATGCAGCTGCGCGACTACTCGCTACGAGCCCATATCGGTGGTGTGCGACCAGGCGGGCTCGCTAGCAGCGGTGCTACAGGCCATTGGCAGTCCTCAGTCGACCATCGACAGTCTGGTCATCAGCAACACGCCGATCGACCAGATTCCCGCCTTCGCCTTCCGCACTCTGTCCATTAAGCGACTCGTCTTTCGCAACAACGATCTGCTCACCATTCATCCGCAGGCGTTCGACGGCCCGCTGATCAACACGCTAAACGAGCTGGAGATCCGCTCGAATATGATCGGCGAAATTCCGCAGAGCGGCATTCCGGCGCTTCGTAACTTGCGCTCTCTGGTGCTGTCGAACAACGGCATCGTTCGCGTGACCAACAACGCCTTCCTCACCTACCAATGCCGAACCATTCTGCGGCGACTCGACTTGAGCGCCAATCAACTCACTGATATTCCCGCGCAAGGATTTCTCGGCCTCGAGTCGATCGAACAAATCAGTCTCGACAAAAACTATCTCAGCCAAGTGCCGACCGCGGCACTTTCGCACCTGGTCACGCTCGAAGACCTGTCCCTGGGCGTCAACCATCTAGACAGTATTGGCGTGGGAGCGTTCCCGCTGCCCAACTTGAAGTCGCTCAGCTTGGAAGTCAACCGACTGACGAGCATGCCGGCCGAGGCGCTTCAACAGGTGCCCAACCTCCTCTACTTGTACCTCAGTAACAACCAGTTTTCCACTGTCGACCCCCTAATGTTCTACTACGTCAACCAACTGAAAGTTCTCGCCATGGGCAACAACGAGCACATTCGCCAACTCAACGTGTCCACCTTTCAATTCATTCCCGGTCTCGTACGACTCGAGATGCCCGACTGCGCTCTGACCGATCTGCAGCCCGGCGTCTTCCAGAAAATTCCCAAGGTTCAAGTTATCGTTCTCAACAACAACAAGCTGACTAGGTGAGTCGTGTCCTTATTGTTTGAGCTACATATACAAGGAACATTGGCTTTAGCATCGCTCGGGGCGCTTTCAACACTCTTAGCGAACTGGTGTCACTCGACCTCAAGGGCAACGAGATTTCGGTGGTGGAGGATCGTTCGTTCAGCGGACTGTCCTCGCTCAAACAGCTCGATCTGAGCTCCAATCGGATTCAACTGTTGGCTCGCGACACGTTCAGCGGATCGTTCGAACAAACCGTGCCGCCGACGTCTCGCGTTCTCTATCTCTACGGTACACACTGGTGGCGTCTGTCGCGAAGACGATAATATTGTTACCGCATATTTGCAGAAAATCCATGGACCTGCGATGAGCGGCTCGACTGGTTCCGTCAGTGGCTGCGCGACAATCGCGACATCCAGATCACCGCGCCCGGCTACGAGCCGACAAAGTGCTGGAAGCCGGCGTTCGTCAACGGACTCGAACTGCGCCAGACCGACCCCGTCACCACCCAGTCGCCCATCGCCAAGTCGGCCGTCGCCAAGGCGCCCGCCAACGTTCAGACAGTCCAATCGACGCTGACAAAGGAGGTCAACCGAAAGCCGATCAACTTGATCACATCGCAGTCGACCGAGTTGGGCGCTGCGATCGTGGGCCCGAACATCAAGCCGGAGAACAAGCTAGCGGGCATCAACCTGGCGGCCGTTATTCTCGGTAAGCAAAAGAAAGCAACTTTGACTTCTTTATAAAACACGCACACACAATGCAGGCATCATCATGGGAATATTCTTTGTGTCGCTCGTGCTTCTCATGGCCGTTCGCTACATGGTCGGCAAAAGCAGAAGACAGAGGAAGCAGGACGAGGACCTACGACGGTTCGGCGGCTCGACCGTGTCGGCCGGCTACAACTCTGGCTACGGCTCCGCCTATCCCAGTCCACCCGAGCCCGGCTCACACATGTACCACAACAGAGCGGCGCAGCAGCGCACCGGGTACTTTCTCAATCGTCCATGGTATTGGTGGTTTTAACTGATCGAACTACATTGCGCGCCATTTTTTTCATAACGACCACCTGCGGCCTATTTCACTAAACCGTTGCAACTGCGGCATTACAGTCGCACGATGATTGGTCATTTCTCGGTTATTTCCGGTTATCATCTGATCAGTCACCGCGCGCACGCGCAATTCCACAATTGCAATGATTTTGTGAAATAGACCCCCCAGCCAACTTCCTTCCCCCACAGCTTCGCTTTCAGGAACTACTGACAGTAAATATTCGCAATTTAACAAAGATCACGCTGCCAGTTACTCTGTGCAAAAATCCCGTGCCACACAAATGACGATTATACTTTATTGCGCTTGTTTTTTTTTGTTGTTACTGTGAAGCGTTCTATTGTGTGCTTATTGTTTGTTTGCGCTGTATTTTGTTAATCTTGTATGATTATTATTATTGTTGTTATTGGTGTTGTGGAGAGGAGAGTGGTGGCGGTTTCCTGGGGGCTGCACGAGCTCTTTGGAACGAATCGAGTGTGTGTCTAGCTCACGTAGTCAAGCCAAGCGGCTTCGACTCACTTTATTCGCTTTCTTTCTGTACCTATTTGCATCCCGCTTTCTTCTGCCCTCTAGGCATAAAACGATCACTTTCACTGGTGTCACTTGCTAAGGTTAATTGAACCGATAAACAAAATTTGAATCAAAGAGCAGTGGAGGAATGTTGATGGCGTAACGAAAATGAGAAGGAACGAGAGAGAGAGAGAGGCGAGTCAACGACACGGTTCGCGGCGTATGGCAAGTCGGCAGAGCGACGGGGGCAAGGTCCTTGACTTCTGACCGATGCATGGCACTAAGGAGAGGCGTTTTCTCCTTCGTCGGCGGCGTCGTCTGCGTCGTCGTTGTCGTCGCGCGGGAAACGGCGACACTGCTGCGCCGATCGTTCGACACGGCCCCGACCTTGTGCCCTAATTGCGCCGCCGCCGATGCGCCGCGCAAACGGGCGAAATCGACGAGACCCAGTTTCTGTCCGATCGGCGGGAGGAAGCGCGCTCTCGATTGTCCCTCTGCGTCAGACCGCATTTTGTCGCAGCACTACGGCCACTTTCGAGTCGCCATCGGCCAAGAAGAGCCGTTCGTCTAGTGTCGCCATGTAAACACGACGACGACGACGACGCTTCGACGGCTCCTCCCGCTTCGTCCACTATTCGGCGCGCGCCGGTCAACGCGCCGTTCCTATTTCTGCGTTTAAACTTGGCGCCAATTTTTTCCGGCGTCATGCAAATTTTTTGTCCTCAATGCATACATTGGTGAGAGCGGCTGATGCGCTCCACGACGGTCAAGAAGTAAATTTCGACCACCGCAGCTTATTGTCATTGTCACGCGGAGAGGACACCATAGTTGGTGCTGTTTTACCTGTCGGAATTCGTTTTACCCTATCTTCTACGTGCTTCTCTACCTATTCGCTCGCTCCCAACTGACTCACTGACTGACGAGCGTTACTGCCTCGAAAAATGATGTTTCGATGGCAATTCGGGGTGACATCCACCCTTCTACTTTTACTGACTGTTTGTGCGGCATGCCCTACGGAGCTGAAGAATGTGTGCCAGTGCGATGACGCTAATGGAGCGATCACGGTGCAGTGTGTAAAGGCCAACTTTACTGCTGTCATGGGCGTGTTGAACAAATCTCCCTCGACCGTCGTCCAGAAGCTCNATGACGCTAATGGAGCGATCACAGTGCAGTGTGTAAAGGCCAACTTTACTGCTGTCATGGGCGTGTTGAACAAATCTCCCTCGACCGTCGTCCAGAAGCTCGTCTTCAAAAACTCTTTCATCCCGACGCTTCACGCCAGAGACCTCGGCGCCATCGAGATTCGATCGCTCGAAATCTCCAACTCTAGCCTGTCTAAGGTAAGCTATTTTTGTCTATCTGTCGGGTGTGTACCTCTGTCTAGTCAGTCTATCTCTGTCTAGTCTAAGCTATCCTGTCCAATGCGACATTTCAATTGCAGGTTGAATTCGGAGCGTTCATCAAGCAAGCGGCTACTCTCGAAGAGCTGGTGCTGGCCAACAACTCGCTAACCTCCATGCCTATGCTTGGCACTATGAACAAGTTGAAGTCGGTCAACCTCAACGGCAACAACCTGACCGAAGTGCGAGAGAAGGTGTTTGCGGGCACGCCGAATCTGGCGCAACTGCGGCTGCGTCACAATCACATCTGCCAGCTGTCGCGGTGAGTGGCGATCGGTCATCGTTTTTGGGTGGCGATACGGGCGGATTGCGGACGCGAGGGTGTTAGTGGGGAGATTGCGCAATGCGGAAAAGGAAGGTGTAATCGTGGCAGTGCGGCGGCCAAACGCGTCATGCGTGTCAAGGTCGCGAGTCGCCGAATTGGCGTCTTCTGGCGGGACTGGGCGGCGGCCGTGATGGGACGCATGGGTGGGACGCATCGGCGAATCGGTGGAACGCATCGACAGCGCATAGACTCGGGAGTTTAAAATTAACATTGGCGGGGTGAATAATGACACTGGGTCGCAACGACGCATGAAAAGTGAACTTTTCAGACACGCGATGAATGAGACGAAGGATTCGCTGGAGCTGCTCGATTTGGCCGACAACTGCTTGACGGCTGTGCCGGCGCCGAACATTCGGAGCGCGAACAAGCTCGCCTACCTTGACTTGTCGGGCAACCGTATCAGCGATGTGCCCAACATGCAATTCATGAACCTGCCGCTGCTCAAAGAAGTTCGTCTGAACGGCAACGCCATTAAGAGCCTCAGTGCCATGGCCTTCATGAACGTGCCCGAGCTGCAGTTCCTCTTCGCGCGCAACAACCTCATCACCGAACTGGACGCCAACCGCTTCCAAGGCTTCCGCAAGCTCGAAGTGCTAGACTTGTCCGTCAATCACATCCAATCGGTATTATTTCTATTCTCTCGATATAGATTATTGATATAAATTTTCAGGTGCCAACGGCTTCCTTCAAAGAGCTGGGCAGTCTCAAGCAGCTCTTCCTCGACTACAATCTCATCGAGAACATCGACACGCTCGCCTTCAGCGCCAATCCCCAACTGCAAATCATCAGTCTGCAGGTTCGTTTCTTCATTCACTTTTGAATTTTAAATCTAATTTCGATTTGAAACTTTCGATGTCAACCTTGATTTGATTTAATTTGATATAATGAAAATGCTGTTTAGAACAACCGACTGAAGACTCTCTCTCGCAACGCGTTCGACTCGCTCGATCAAATGGTCGTCCTGCTTCTCGCCAACAACAGTCTGATTGATCTCGGTAAGCAGGAGTGTGATATCACGTGCTGAGCAGGAATGAAATATTAATTTTCAGATCGAGGAATGTTCGACGGCATGCGCAGCCTGCAGCAGCTCAATCTGCGCAACAACTCTATCGCTCGCATCGGCAACAGCTCCTTCGACGCCGTACCGCTGTTGACGTCGCTCGACTTGGCGCACAATCAGATCACTGCGATTCCGAGAGGCACGTTCACCGTTCTCAAGGACCTCTTCTGGCTCGACCTGTCCAGCAACAAAATCGAGACGTTCCCCGAAGGCGCCTTCCAGGCCAAAGTCGCCAACATCTTGCTCGATGGTCAGTCCCTTTTTTCTCTTGGCGCCTTGCCAATATTTTAATTATCTCAGGCAACCCGCTTATGTGCGACGACAAATTGGATTGGTTCGTGCGCTACCTCGTGTCGAACAACGTCCGCACCTTCCTGCCGTACCAGAAGGAAGTCGTGTGCGCCGGACCGAAGGAGTTTGCGGGCGTCCGCCTCAAGGACCTGATGATCAGGAAGGCTAACGAGACGTTCACCAGTGGAATGCGCTGTGAGAATTCTATTTTCGATGTTGACTGCGGGAGTTTACAACTTTGATCATTTCAGCATTCGGAAGCGCTCTTGGCATGGGTTCGGCCCCAGGCGCAGCAGCTTCGGCTTCGGGCTCTGTGCAAGACGCGCTGCTGAGCAATCTGCTTCCCAGTCTGGCGCAGCTGCCCGGTCTCAGCCCCGGCATCTCCGGCCTAAGCAGAAACATTCCCTACGTGGGCGCCATCACTCAGGCTCTGCCTCAACTCCAGCAAGTGCCCGGCATCGACATGCTCCCGATCGACCGAACCGGCGCCGCTGGCGACCCGGGTCTCAACAAAGCGCTCACTCAGTTCGCCGGGCCTCTGGGCCGCATCGCCGAGAGCGCGGGTGCCGAGACGGCGCCGCTGCAGTCCGATGTCAACGCGCTGGTCCAGTCCATCCCCAACCTGGTCGTCAACGTGCCCGGCGTCGGCGAGGTCGACATCAGCAAGGTCGTCTTGAATATCTTTAGAAATAGTCGACGTCGTAAGCCGTTACAGCTACCTCCGAGTCTCGTGGCCCACGTGCTTCGGGGCGGCAGCATCCCCGGCGTGCCTCAGCAAGCTCTCGACACTCTGGTGGCGCAGCACATGCAGCGAATGGCGCAGGCGGCCAAGGCGGCCGAACACGGACAAGTCGACGAGATGACCACCAAATACTTGCCGCCCTTGTCATCGCTGTCGCCCGAGATCCTGACCGCCGTCTTGCAAAGCAAGTCCTTGCCTGGACTCTCCGTTGAGGACACCAACGCCATCAAGCAGTACTACACGCCGCCGATGCCAACTGCCGTCGTGGCGCAGGGCAACGGAACCATCGACACGTCGGGTGTACCAACGAATGTGCCAGTCGCCACGCTGATGAAGGTGCTGCCTCCGGGCTTCGACCTGACCAAACTTCCTCCCGCCCTTCTCCAAGCCGCTGCGAAGGGTCAATCACCCGACTTGTCACTTCTGCCGCCCGAGCTTCTCGACGTTCTGCGCAAAACGCATCCCGAACTGTGGGCTCGTAACGCAGCCCCTACAGCTGAGGTAAGCCANCCCGACTTGTCACTTCTGCCGCCCGAGCTTCTCGACGTTCTGCGCAAAACGCATCCCGAACTGTGGGCTCATAACGCAGCCCCTACAGCTGAGGTAAGCCAGTTTTCATATTCAGTTTACTTTTCTTCTACGTTTTCGACTGATCGAGTTCGTTATACGAGATGTTGAACGAGTACATTCTTAATTGACAAATTTAGGTGGAGAACAAGAAACAGTCGCTGGAAGACCTGTTGAGAAACCTGCCAAAGTTCACGCGCTCGCCAAATCTCGTCACCTTCAAGCCGTACGACATCAACACGCTCGACGAGGCGCAGATGAAGGCGGCCCAGGACCAGAAGAACATGGCGCAGATCACCACCTACACTGCCATCGGCTTGGGTGCCATTGGCGCGCTCACCGTCGTCGTTATCGCCGTCATGTGCTACCGTCGCCGCAACCACACCGGCGACGACCGCAGCAGCGTCGACGTCGATGAGTCCGAGTTGGACAAGACCAAATTCTTCATGCCCAAGACTTCGAGTCCGAAGTCGATGACGAGTCAGTTCCACGCGATCGGTATGGACAATTCGGTCGCCGCGTCGATGCCTTCTACGTCACAGCAGCAGCAGCAAAGGCTACCATTCCCGCCTTTCGATCCCTATACCGGACTGCCCACTGGGCTGCCATCTCGGCATTCTATGGCTGGTGGAGCAGCGGCGCCGATGGCGTGGACGTACGGTCCTCCGCCTCCCGACAAACGGACCACGCGCCACTACAGTCGCACCGAGATCTAATCGCTCACTCATTTTTTGTCAGTCATTGTCCTATGTATTTCTATGATGTCACATTTTTCTTCACATTCTATGCCCACACGACGCTTTGCACGCTCTCTCGATGATATATGCTTGTATTTCGTGATCGCCCTGTGATTCTATGTACAATATCGCCGAACTGGACTGATGGCAGATTGTATGATATATATTTGTAGCATTTTTATGGACCAGAATGCCTAGATAATGTAGCGCCCTATGCGATAAAACTTGCCATACGAAAAGTTTCAAATCAACAATGTCACGTCACCCTTTAAACTTCACATTAAAAAAAGTGAATGGGAGAAATGGAATAAGGCGGATTGAAAAGAAAGTAGACGCCGACGCGAGGGGCGTGTGGGTCAATGATGGGGCGCAATTGAGTGGCAAGGTCTTCTTTTCGGCGAGTCAAGGCCCTTGGGCGAATGCGGGTCTGTATGTCGGTGACGGGCGTTTGAACCCGGCTGTTACGCAGCGCGACTGGACGGATGGTCGACTGGGGGTGCGTTTACCTCTGGCCGGCGTCGCGCACTACTTGCGTCGCCGCAATCAATCGTTGACCCTCGCCTTGAACAATTGCACCCGCCGCTCTCGGCGGCCCAATCGCCGCCGGCGGACGGCACTGCCTCGTCGCTGATGCAGATGGAGCGGCCGTCTACGGCGTTCCCCCCACCATGCGTTTGTCTGCCCACTGCCGCCTTCGCCGTCGTCGTCTCTTTTGCAATGTCCTCGACGCTGACACAACAAGTGCGACGTTCGCCCCATGACATAACGGCCCGGCGGTTAACCCCACCGACCTTGCCTTCGGTCGTCTTCACGTGTTGGCTGGCGACTGCCGTTTGCGCCCTCCGACCGACTGCGCCCACCAACGAGTCGGCACAGTCGAATCGTCGGCCTATCGAATCGGGCCATAAAGCTACTACTAGGCGCGGCCGTCTTGTTTGAGACGACGCAGAAATAGGCCCATCCTATTGAGCGCGAATATAGGCGTGTGCGCATCTCTAGTTCCGAGCGCAAGTTTGTCGGCGGCGGCGGCGGCGGCTCGTTCAATTGCGCATTTTTGTTCGAGGGCGATAGGTGGTGGGTCGCGGACAGGATTTTGGAGATCCATACGAATCGGTGCCGCGCGGTCGATAGGGCATATGGGTGGACTGCGTTGAGCAGTTGTGTTTTCAGAAGGTAATCGGATAACGATGGCTGGTCGATGGCCGTGTCTGATCGCCGTCCTCGTGATGGTGGTCAGCGTGACGACGGCGTGCCCGACGAACCAGACGGTCTACGCTTATTGCAAGTGCGAGGATAGTCACAGCGGCGTGATGCTCGACTGCTCGGGCCACCCGGCCAACGAGACCGTGCCCGTGTTGCGCTTCAACCAGGCGCAGCTCGGTCTCATCCAAGAGCTCAACATGCGCCAAGCCAACCTGCGCCGTCTCGACTCGCGCTTCTTCAAAGGTCTTTACGTGAAGAAGCTCGATCTGTCGTTCAACGACATCGAGAAAATCGAAGACGACGCCTTCTACGGCATGGAGACCGTGTTACAATCATTGCTTATCACCCACAACAACCTCACCGAGTTGCCGTCGGCCGCTCTCGGCGGAATGAGCGCTCTGCTCACCCTCGACCTCTCCAACAACAGCATCGCTGATCTGGAGAATCGTCAGGCGTTCAGAAATGTTCCCAAGGTGCGTTCAATGTGTACTGTGATTACAATGCCACTATATTCATTTTTTCAGCTTTATGACTTGAATTTGGCCAACAACCGAATTTGCGACGTACAGAAGGCGGTGTTCGACGACATAAAAGATACAATTCAAACGCTCAATTTGGGCAGAAATTGCTTGAAAACGGTGCCCGCGTCGGCCATCCGCGGCTTCAAGCAGATCCTCGCTCTCCACTTACACAACAACGAAATCGCCATTTTGGAACCGTTGGCGTTCATGAACCTGCCACTGCTCAATCTGATCAACTTGGCGGGCAATCAGATTCGTTCAATGCACCGACAGGTAATGTCATATCATAAAGATTCTATAATTTCACAAAGTACTCTTTCAGGCGTTCCTGAACGTACCCAACCTGCGTCTAATGTACTTGAGCGAAAATCGACTGAGCGAAGTTACACCCAATCAGTTCCGCCACTTTGAAATGCTCGAAATGCTCGATCTTACGCGCAATCTCATCGAACGCCTTCCCAAAGAGGCGTTCGCCAACATGCCCCGTCTCAACCAACTCTACCTCGGCGAGAACAGAATCGCGAAAATGGAACGCGACGCCTTCCTCAACAGCTCCATCGTCATCCTTCTAATGCCGTCAAATCATTTGACGACGCTGACGGCGGATATGCTCGATGGCCTGGAGAATGTACAACAACTCAGTCTGAAGGATAACGAGGTTGGATTTTGTTGTGACCGATGACGTACTGAGCGGGATGACTCATCGCATTCTCTCCGCAGATCGAATCGATCGACCAGAACGCCTTCTACAATATGGCGAGTTTGGTGATGATCGACTTGTCGAACAACCGCCTACTCGACCTTCAGCCAGCCACCTTCCTAGCTCAGCTGAACATGTTCCTCGTTGACCTCAGCGGGAACAAACTTCTACGCACCCCATATGGCGCATTCAATCGTCGCGTTATGACTGTCGTCCTACAAGGTAACGACACCCACGCATTCACCGATCTGACCTAATATTTTTTATCCAGAGAATCCTCTTGTTTGCACCGAACGCGTGCATATGTTACAACAAGGCGTCGGCGTTTATGTTCCGGGGACTATCGATCACGTTTGCGGAGGCGTTGAAGAAGGTATCGTTTCAAGTGTTGCATGGGATACTTGAAGAATCACTCAATTTTTGCAGTGACCAGTCCGATCGATGTGAAGCCGACGGCGAATGGCGCGCCGGCCCCACCCAATGCCCCCAACTCTGCGCCGGCCTTTGTCCAAGGATCAACAGTAAGCCCGCCACAGAGCATCATTCGACCCGGATCCATCGGAGGCCAACCGCCAGCCGCCTTCAACAATCAGGCCAATAACGGCCAACAACCGGGTGGACAGGCCGCTCTTCCAACCGCTTTCTCCCAACTGCCCGCCAATGGCATTCGCTATCCGCCAACCTTGCCCGAGAACAATCCCGGACTCAACATCAACCCCATCTTGCCTCAAGTCACGAACGGCCAGCAACTGCCGCCAGGTTTCCCATCGCAACTGGCGCCCGGCTGGTTCGGCCAGTCGGCCCAACCTAGCGGCCTTCCACCGCTCGACTTGAACAACCCTGCGAACCCGTTCGGCGGTCTTCCTCCCACCAACTTCAACGGCGGCTTGCCCGACAGCGTTCTCAACGCCCTCTATCCCAACGCTAGCACTCAGATCGAGCAACAATGGAATACTCAACTACCGTCGAGCAATCTTCAACCGGGCGCACCCGACGTTCTCTCGCCCAGTTGGTTCAATAGCTTCAATCAGCAACCGGCGCAACCGGGAACCAATGCGGACCCGAATGGCGGCGGTCTAAACAGCACTTTTACGCCGGTCGCGCCTCAAACGGCTCCGCGTGCGACAACTGCGCGACCTCAGGAGGAAGAGGAAGACAACTATCCGCGCACAATACGTCCGTTCCCGGTGCCCTTCCTGAGTCAAGGACCTAAGATGCATCAGGCATTTTTGGCCACCACCACCCCGCCCAAGCCCACGCTCCCGCCCGGCATCGTCATAGCCACCGCCTACCCACCGCCCGACCAAATGCCCGAGTGGACGCAGCCGTCGCCCGTCCTCGAAAGCGCCCCACCGCCCGCTTGGACGCCCGCCAACTACGTCACGCGCAACCCCGAACGGCCGTGGCAGGAAACGTACACCGGCCCATCTTCGCCACAGCAGGCGGTCAACTCTCAGACAGCCGTGTCGAATGCGCAGTCGACGACGCCGATAGCGATCGTGGCGAAGACGGTGCCGACGAAGAAGTCGGAATCGCAGGACCACACAAATATCGCGCTTGGCGAAATGTTCCCGTACGAGTCGACGGAGGACAAGTCGCAGCTGAGCGGAGGCCCGGGCAACGCGACGACGACGATCGTCGTGTGTCTGAGCGCCGTGGCGATCGTCATGATCGGCGTGTTCATAACGTTGTGCGTAGTGCGGCATCGGTCGCAGACGACGGGCCACGGCGCGTCGAGCAGCAGCAGCAGTTCGGCGGCGGCGCGTACGAGCGCCTACGTGGCGGCCCAGGCGGCGCAAATGAACTTTGCCGCTTCGAACTATGGAACCGCGTCGCGTATGGGTCGGCCCGCCTCATCCCTCGGCCACCCCACCGCTAACAACGGACACACCTGGATCTATACGCCCGGCTCCTACACCAGCGCATCCAACTATTACGCCAAGTAACGACGATGCGCGCATTCGTTGAGCTTCTAAGCACATTCGTGATACATTCCATGTATGTTGTTGTTGACGTCGCTGATGTTGCCGATGTTTTAGCTGTTGCGTGGTTGGTTTCTCCTCATGTGTGCATATCGGCGACTCTCTGATTGGTTCTTGTGAACGCTGATATATATATACATACATATATATATGAGCGAATTTGTCGCTAGTGATTCGTCTATGTCATGAACTTTTCCCATATAACTCGGTAGCAGCTCACACACACTCTCTCTTTCCGCGACCTTACATTCTGTACGTGTAGAGAATATTGCGCCGTTCTGCTGGGGCGTTGCAATCAAAACCTAACGCGTGAAAGGAGCGAGACGCATATGTGTATTATGGATGATGATGATGATGATGATGATGGTGTTGCGCAACGTTTAGTGACCGAGCGAGTAAAGTGCGAATTATTTATCATCGGGCATCGCTCCGGAGCGCGACAGACCTTGACACCGCGACATTCACCTATTGCATGACGGATCGCAGAGTAAAGGCGAGGGAGTGCGGGACATTGGCCACGCCCCACGGACGGTGGTCCGTCCCCGGATTGCAGTTATCCGACGCCGCCGCGCAGTAGCGAAACTGGCACAAGGAGGGCGTCAACCCTCGCCCTGTTAGATCACAGCGGCAGTCGGGACAAAAAGGACGGTGGAAAAGGTTGCCCAAGTCAAGGACACCAATCTTCGCTCGTCGGTCGTTGTCGGCGATCGACACTCGCCAGTCGTTGGTCGCACGAAACAATGGAGCGCGCGCTTCTTCTGCTAGTGCTCGCGCCCGTCGCGCTCGCTTTTTGTCCCGGCTTCCTCAAGGACCAGACGGCCTGCTCATGCTTCGCCTACGTCGACGGCGCCGTCATCAAGTGCTCCGGCCCCGACGGCCCGACCGTCGTCGAACAGTTGAAGACTGTTCAGACGGAGATTAGAGAGTTGGCGATTGAGAATGCCAACATTGTCGAGGTGAGTATTGTGTGTACAAGTTAACGCGATAACGGTGAATAGATGAAGATGAAGAAAGAGCGATTTAGATTGGACCACGGGCCTTCCGCAATCTTCGCATCAAGAAACTCGTGCTCGACAACAATCGCATCAAGGCGATCCACGCCGACGCCTTCCGCGGTCTCGAGTCGACCATGCAGGAATTGTCGCTCTCGTTCAACAAGCTCACCGAGATCCCCACCGACGCCCTGCTCGGCATGCGCAACTTGATGGTCCTCAACCTCAAGTGCAATCAAATCGGCGACATTTATGGCTCGGCCTTCCGCAACGTCACCAACCTCATCGAACTGAATCTCGCTTGCAATCAGATCTGCAAAGTCCAGGGCCCCGCATTCCACGAAATCAAGGACACCCTGCAGAGTCTGATCCTCGATCAGAACTGCCTCCAAGAGATTCCCGCCGAGGCGCTGCGCAACTTTGAAAACCTACTCGCGCTCCACGTCCAGTACAACCAGATCGCGTCGGTCGAGAAGCTCCAGCTCATGAATCTCACCAGCCTGCTCATGCTTAGGCTCACGGGCAACAAGATCCGTTCGGTCGACAAGAACGGCATGTCCAACGTGCCCAACCTGCGCTATCTCTACCTGAACCAAAACGAACTCTCCAGCATCGTGCCCGGCATCTTCCAGCAGTTCAAGTTCCTCGAGATTATCGACATGAGCTCCAACAACATCGGCGAGATCGCCACCGACACCTTCAGCGGTCTCGAGCACCTCATGCAGCTCAACCTCGAAGGCAACGCCATCAAGGACGTGGCGTCGGGCGCCTTCTCGAGCACGCCACTCTTGCTGCTCATGCTCGGCGGCAACTGTCTGTCGTCGGTCAACCAAAACATGTTCCAAGGCGTGCCCTTCTTGCGCCAGCTCTCTCTCGGCAACAACAACATTCGCCTCGTTGCGCCGCTCAGCTTCTCCCACCTCGCCAACCTCCACTTGCTCGACCTCTCGCACAACAAGATGCAGGTTGTCCAACCCGGCGCGCTCACCGCCAGTCAACATGTCACGGTTATGCTTCAAGGTCAGTCGCCCACGCCCCCGTCTATTTATCTCCTGACAATACAGTATGCAGACGATTCAGTATACTAACAAAGAGTTTTTCAGAAAACCCACTTGTTTGCTCCCAAGACGGCTATCATATCGTCCAGGGTGGTCAGGCTATTCATTTGCTCAATGAACCGAATCTCGTTTGTCAGACCGACTTCACTCGCGACGACAAAGACGTCTGCCCGACTCGCAAGGACAGACCGGCGCCTCCACCCTGCTGCCAAGCGTTGAAGAACGTCACGAGTAAATAATTATAATACCAATTTGATAAGCTCGCAGAGCATAGCGGTCTTATTTTCAGCTCCCTCTCCACTGTCGCTCACAACGGGCGCGGCGGTGACGCCAGCAGGCACTAACCAAGTCGGTGGCGTACCGCAAGTCGCCAACGGCTTTGTTCCGTCGGTGCTGAATACGCCGCGATCAAGGGCGGTCAACATGGAGCGCTTCTGGCGTCTCTCTCGTCGCCCCACGGGAACGATCCGCCCCGACACTCAGGTGCCAAACTTCGGTGTGCCCACTCAAGTTCAGCAACCCCAAGTTCCGCAGCCCCAAGTTCCGCAGCCCCAAGCCGCTGCCGCTGCCTCTCCGTTGCCGCCATCGACGCTACAGCTCAGCGCTATTCCACCCCAAAGCCCTATTCTAAATATTCAAAGCATACCTCCTCCTCAAACCATGGCCGGTCCCCAGCCACCAGCGGCCCCAGCTCCACCGGGTGCCGCGGCGCCGCCAGCTCCAGCCCGCAACATCCCCCCTCAACAGGCGGTAGACCCCAACGATCCCTTCCAAAGCAACCGCGGACCGTTCCTGCCCGACAGCGGTGTGCTCGCCGGCCAGCGCCCAGCGGCGCCTGGCGTCAACCAACAAGCTCAAGCCGCCGGAGGAGTGCAGCCGCCGACGGGTCAACCAACGAACTCGTTTGTGAGAGACCCGGCAGCGCCAGCAACGGCGTTCGTCCAGCCAAGCGCGCCCAATGTGCAGCAGCAACAGCAGCAGCCGAACACGTTCGTCCAGCCATCCGTTCCCGCTAACTCTTTCGGCCAGGCGCCCATTCCCGCTAACCAGGCCGTCTTTAACCGTCAGCCGCCTCCGCCGCCACTCCAGCCCAACTTCCTCACCACCGTCAGTCCCCAAGTACCACAGCAGCAACAGTCAGCGGTCCCCGCGCGAGTCCAGGCCCGCCAACAGCTCCAGCAACAGCAGCAAGGATGGACTCCGCAGCAGCAGCAGGCGCTCGAGGTTCAGCAACAGTGGCTTCAACAATGGCCGCGACAGCCGCTCCAGCAGCCGCAAGAGCAGTGGCAGTGGCCCCAGCAACCAGGTCAAACGACTCCTCCTCCCCAGCAACCCCAGCAGCCTCAATGGTCGACGGAGGCGCCAACGGCCGCTACGCAGTTGCCGCAGGCTTCGACTAGCGTCGGCCAGCAAGTAGTGCAAGCGGCGCAGCCAGTGCAACCGGAGCAGACCCAGCGCGAACGAGCGCGCCTTCCAGTCCGAAGGCTGAGCCCGGTGCCAGCGTCGATCGAGGCGGCCCAGCAAGTACAGCAACAAGCTCAAGTACAAACGACGCGTGTGCCCCAGCAGCAGACCCAACTGCCCGACCAACTGCACTCGCAGCTGCCCCCCTGGATCGTCACCGAGAACAAGACCGGCAAGGACGAGAGCGTCTCGTTCAACACGGACGCCCAGGTTCAGCGCGTCGCCGTCGACCAACGACCGACAGGCGTCCGAACGGCGGCCAAGCACTAACTCCCACCTCTCCTCCCCTCCCCTCAGAGCGCACCTGACTGCTTAGACACATCACGCTTAGAGACAAACAGTCCATCGCCGCATGACTGTTTCTGGGCAATTCCGGGTCTCGCTTTACACTCATCATTCCTTCTCCGAACGTCAATCGTGATCGCCTTGCCACGCTCCGCAGCCACTTTGTTATACACTTATCCCCGCATGTTGGGTTTGTTATTTGTTTTTATTGAGCTTGTAAATAAGTTCGACTAGACGGCGGCTGTCACGTACTAACCCGTCGATATTGCGTTTCATAAGCGCGCATGCCATATAAAAACTTCGCGCATTACACCTCAGACGCCCGAATGAACCTCGGTGGTCCGGGGTGCAGGCTTCAAACCTGTAGCCGTTTAACGACGGAGTGGTTCGATTCCACCTTTCGGGTGGTAGAAGTAGCACAGATATGCATGCATAGGGCAGTTTTTGCACCCGGCAGCAAATAATAAAATGCAACTTACCGGTTGGCGCCAGCGGTCCAGGAACGTCAAGTAAGTCGAGCGATTTGCTTGTCGTGCTGCTGCGGTCGTCGAACTGGCTAATAGGTCCTTCGACAGGCAGTAATAGATGAACTTCAATGCGATCCAGCGAGCACGCTAGCACGAGACTTTTGGTCGGCGACACATCCGCACTTTTGTTCGTAAAGAATTTCTCGTCGGCGTCGAGCATATCGACAAACTTGGAAACCGCCTCGATCGTTCTGATCAGTTGCAAATACTGGTAGTGATCGAGCGCCACTTTGATCGGCACTTGTGGTTCGGCTAGTAAGAAGACGTCGGGCAAGTTGGCGTTGGCTTTGTCGACGTTTGGCACGGCGAACACGGTCCAGGGCGCGTCGGACACGAATGGCATAGGCTTGGGATAATACACGGGCGAGCCCGAGAACTCGATCCACACAGGCGACGTCTTAATGCACCACAGATCAGACGCAGCGGAATCGGCTAAAAACAACCATAATGACAATGAGTACAAAATTATAGTTACACACTCTTTCATCCCAATTCGCCACGCTTGAATTTCATTTCGTCGCCATTGCATTCTGTTTCGTCATCTCTACTACATTCACTTAGAACGCTACTGTGACAAAACAGAGTGCAAGGGTGACGAATTGGTATGAAAGAGGGAGTAAGTGATTAGGGATACTTTTGTAGTCATGGCCGGTGGTCGGGCCGACGTTGTACTGCGACTGACTGGCGATCACTTCGCACAAGCGAGCCATGTAGCTGCCGAACGCCGCGGTACCCATGGGCAGTACCGTCAGGTCGCGGTTGCCGACAGCGAGCGTGGATTTGAACAGCGGACTATCGCTCAGACGAGTGGCGGCGGCTTTCAAGGCGGACGGGTCGATGTTGTCGCCAATAAGGCAGTTGGTCAGAATGACTGTCGACAGTTGGATGACAATCTGCGATGGCTTCTTGGGCTGGTGAAGATGGACGTTGTTGGGCGCGGGAATGATCATTTTTGGCATAAGTGCTTCAATGCGAACGTCTGTGTGAGGCACGCCATCCAAGCCTCCATTCTTTAGATCCTGAAAATCAACGACCGTCATAAATGGTGCATTTTTCACATTTTATACGTCTTTCAGTTTAAAATATTGCTTGAATATGAAAGAAAATAAAAGACGAACCGTACCAAAGTATTGCAAATGTCGTGATACACATAGAGCATCCATCGGATTGTACGCAGATCGAGCAGAAAGCGCAATGGCGAAACGAGAATATGACTGCAGCTGGGAGGAGCTAAAAAGGAGGCGATTGCGCAAAGGCCGAAAACGGTCCAGAAGAAAGAGTACCGGGCAGATCGGAGTGTCCTGGATAGTAAAAGTCGCCGAATTCGATGTGAATCAGCGGCTGGTCGCCGGGAAGCGAGGCCATCGCGTCTCGATCGGAGCTGATCAGTTTTTGCAGCGAATCCCGCTTCGTGCTCGTGTCCGACACGCAATGCACGATTATGTCGTCCATTCGCACCACGCAGCTCTGCGACATCAGCTGCGGCCACAAACGCTTCATCTCCTGCTGCTTCTTCCCATCTGAAACTTCCCAATCAATTCTCTTACTTTCCATTTACAACTAACGCGCTTTCTTGATAACAAAACATTGCGTTTATTTTTCCATTTCTAGTCATGTGGAAGATAAAAAAGTTGTATGATCGTTTGAGTTATGTTTGCTAACTTCACTTCTTATGAAAAAAGAATTTGTGCATTTGAAGATTCATTGTACTAAATATGACGATATAGCATTCCGTTCATGGAGCAAAGAATCAACGACAAGAGCTCTTTGACCTCATCCAGGCCCACACTGCCTTCTCAGAGCATTTCTCAAAAATGCATTGAACTGCCAGCAACCAAACGATTCATTACCTAAAGTCGATGTCAACACATTCTTGTAGTGAGCGAGCAACTCGGTGACCCATTTGGAGAACTGCGTTTGATTCTTGTATCGAACCCAATGCGATCGATCTCCAGCCGCCAAGTGATAAGGATACACGTCGAGTGCGAATTTGAGCAACGTCACTTGCAGCGCCCCGCTGTCAATGTCCCAATCCAGCGGATACTCTAAATCGCTCGTGAATGCGTATTGGCGTCAAATGTTGGCAAATCGCAAACAAGCGTACCGGGGCCCGTGTGCGCATCGTCACATAAATGCAGATCGATTTTGCCAATATAGCAGTGGTAGGATGTCTGGCGAAAGTCAAAGTGTTTAAATGCTGCGCTGGCCGCAGGGATTGGGCCTGGCTTAGGCGGCGCCTGCTGCTGCGACTGTTGTGGTGGGGCTTGCGTGCGAGTCGGCGTGCCCGCCGATGCGTGGACAGACTGCAAAACAAACACCATCAACAGGATACATATAATTAAGCATGTCGTGATTTTGATATTGATACCGTTTGATGTTGAAAACAGAGGCTGATATCTGATATGATTATTTGGTTTTTGCAAATGAATCACATCATTGTGATATCATTATTGCTTAATGAGCTGTGCAAAGCCTGAACACAGCAAGCGATGATTTTGAACTGACTCAAATTTAAAGTAAAAAAAAGCAATCTTGACTTGGTCAGCTAATTTTCCCGTTGCCATTAGATAGTTTTTAACTGGTCCAAAACAACTATCTCACGTTATCAATATTTTTGCTTCGATTTCGCGACAAGCCAATTAAAAATAACTACGGTTGTAATTTCTTAGTGAGTAACGAGAAACGGAGGTAGTGGTCTCGTAGCGATTAAGGTTAATAGCGTGAACGCGCTCAATTTAGTTTTCGATACTAGCATGTTACGTTGTTCCCTTCGGCTCTCAATTACTGATTAAGAAATTACGATTGTAATTAAGTAGGCGCCTACCTCGCGCCACGCCTTTTGTGCGCGCTCGGCTTTCGTCATTTCGGCTGCTTTGTTAACAAGCTCCATTAGATGTCTGTAGAACATAATTGCTGATCGCACTTGAGGCAGCGTGGCAACCCAGAGGATGTCTTCGAGAATGACTTGAATACGGCCAGCAATCACGGAGCCATCTGCAAAAGACGTGCGGTAATTTAAACTGAGATACAGCAAGCGTGTTGCAGGGACCACGAATATAAGAGCGTGTTGAGGAAAGAACGTTTTGATTACCATATTTATTGTAATTGTACGGCATATCGCACTTTATTTTGTGATCAGCTAAAAAGCTTGTAAACCTTGCAAAGATTTGAACTCTTTTCAACTGTTTTTTGGATACGTTCAAGAAATGTTCAGAAAACTAGACGCGATACAGCTCGCTCGTATGAATACGTAAAACAGCACACAATATCTGTTGCATTATAAAGTTTTTGAGTTCAGTTATTATAAGATTAAATACAATACACATGCGATTGGCCATTTTTAAGCTCAATCATAAATCATCAAGAACTTTCGATAATATTATTCTATTATCAGAATCCCACAGCATTTAAGGGTGTAAAGTATTCCACCTAATGAATAAAAGCATACCAACGGTAGACTTCTTGACGGCGAGTCGACAACGACCCTGACTGGTGATCAAACGAAGAGGAGCGTTGATGGTGGGTCCGTAAGGTTGGTTGTCAGTTCGGTCGCGTCGCGCACTCGCTTCGACCCTCAGCAGCTGCCATGAGATCTGCTTGAAGAGCAACGCCTCGTTCGTGTTCGAGTCGGCAATACGCGTCATTCGCAGATCGGTCGCCGTGTGCCATCCTGGTGTTCTACTTTCGATGCTCAGCCGCGACAACTAAAAATCCTCTTTGAATATTCCATCCCTTTCGACATATCGAGACTCGGCATTATTTTAGCTCTCGAATAAAATGACGTCATATCGATTTTGCTGCTGCATAATTTGGCGGGCCAGTGCTCAAACTGCACGCAATTATCTAAATCGATTCCAGTTTCACGTCTAATTCGACGTTTCCTTAAAAACAGCAATCTTGACGAAGTCAGTTGATTTTGCCGTCACTATCAAATGAGATTCAACTGATCCGGAACTATTATCTCACGATGTCGATATTTGAGCTTCGATATTAACATCGTTGCTCCATGATAAAACGTACCATGATCGAGCCACCAAACATTTCCGAAGTGAATTCCATCTCCAGTGTGTTGATATACAGCGACATCCCCTCTGCGACGCGGTTCGCAAAGCCGTACGAATTGTCCGAAGCGCTAGAATAGCTCGTCTTATCGATTAGTACAGCCGACAGAAACAGCAGCTGCAAAAATGGCAACCGACAAGTAAAGCGGGTCGTACCTGTACGCACTGAGCATGTTCGTTGCTGTTTTCGGAGGCGGCCGCATTTCGGACGACAATTCCACCTGGACGGTGACTTCGTCGATGAACTAAATAGAAGATTTATTTTCCATACACGCCGAACAATCGACTGGCAGTGCAAGCCGATATTGGACGTACTAGTTGCACGGGCGCGGATTTGAGCCTGGTCCATGGCACGCGCACGACAATCCTGTTGCAACGCGCCTTCTTAATCTTCAGCCAAGCGGGCAACTCTAGCGCGTCGGTCAGCACGTCTTCGTTCAGCTCGATGTTCTTCAGCTCGCTCTTTCCTCGCAGAATCTCCACGCTAATTTGATCCGGCGTAAGATTCTTCGCGAACCTGAAGCAGTTTGAATATGACAAATTGAATTTGAGAAGCACAACAAGGGTGCCAGCGATCCACCGAGCCCAACCCCCACGTTTCCTTCCACAACTTTGGGCTTTCGCGCATGCCCTCAACACAATCCGAGAACATTATAACAAGCCAGAACTGGCAAATGAAGTTGCTCACTTCGACAAGTGCTTCACAATCTGATTCTTGATCAAGCTGGCCATGGTGGACGTCCGGGAGTGCCAGAAGCGCCGGATGACGCTGATCCGCTTTGGCGTTCGATTTCAGCGACGGCAGCAGAATAGCCCGCTTCGCTAATTGCCAGTCGCCGCCTGCAACTCACGAGTGACTGAATCCGTACAAAGATATCGTACGCGCGCGTACGCGTTCCGCTATTTCCACCCCGAATCAACGCAAGACAAACTCAACAAGTGTTTCTGCCCATTCCGGTGGCCGATATGAACAGAAAAGGGGAAATCGGGGTGGATGTAGTTTCGATCGTTGCGCGAGTTGGACGCACGGACCGCGGCGGTTTGTATGGGCGCCTGAATGACGTGGGCGCAAATTATCGAGCGGCCGACGAGTCCGCGTCGTCTGCACGCGCGCCGCCGCATCGTCAACACAGACCGCTGTGCGCGATTATTGTCAGTCAAACTTGCGCTTCACAATTCTGCTGCACATGGGACTCATCTGATAATGGCAGTTTTTGTTTTTGGCTAAAGTATGATGACGTGATCGTGATTTGCTGCTCTCTCGCAAAAGAAACTCGAGTAAAAGTATCTTTTCTGGTACTGTGATTGCGTGCGCCGATTTCGACGCCGTCGATTAGATCGCCATGCCTTCGCGAGTGGTTAGTCAACGGGTAAGCAGCGGTGGGCGTAAGTGAATCGTCGATCACGAAATTTGCGCCGCTGTTGCTGCAGGGTTCGACGGAGATGGACGACTGGTGGACCGACCATCTGACGACGTGCGCCAATTCCGGCGTCGGCTACTCCACCAACATCAGCTACCACCGACACAACGGCCTACCCACCCACGATCATGATATGGAAGATCAGTCGTTCCGCATTTCGTAAGTTCCGCTTCTGCTTCGCAATATAAGCACTTTGCAGTATAAACAGTTTGTAGTATAAGCATTTCGCAGGTTTTTGCCGTCAAAAACCGTTTAATTTTTCAGCCATGAACTGTCAAACAAGAAGATCCGCCTCTACGGCGTATTCGATGGCTTTGAAGAGGGAAAGCGAGTTTCGGACTTTGCGGCTCAGCGAATGGTGGCCGAGATTCTGCTCGACGAAATGCTGGAAAGGGCCCACACTGACGAAGAGGTATGGCCATTTATTCAGGGCTGGTCAACGTGGCTGCGTAAAGTTGCCATCTCGCACTTGGGATGTATACATACCTCTTTTGCATGGAAAAACATGCTATGAATCATCCTATGTTTTATGCATGCAATAGCATTTTTTGCCTAAAACAGGTATGTATGCGTCATTAAGCAGAGCTGTTTTGCTTAACCCAACAGTCGGTTTTGTATTATTGCGCATCCTCCTTTTATTTTGTCACAATATGCGCGATTAAGAAATATTTTTATTATTAAAGCCTTTCCAAGGACGGCATTCAATCTTATTGCGTCCTCAAAACCATCATTTCATTCACTTTCTGTTTAATCTCAATACTATTCCGCAAGTAAGAAGATGGCGAGCTACCAATATTTTTTGTCAAGAATCAGAAGCTGTTCTTAATTTATACGTGGAAAAAATGGTGGACATTGAACTGAAGAGGGATTAGCCTGATTCAAGCATCATTGGTGTCCTTGTTGATGAAAGAACTTTGAGTAAATACGTGACGCACTTGGCACTATGCCAGATTGCGAATAAACGACCATTAGCTGCCACAGAATGAATTATTAAAAGGTTTATTCAGATCAAATGGGTTCTGCGGCAAGCTTTCATCACCGTGGACAGCGGCTATTTTCGATCAATCGACGAACTGCTCGCAAAGAGAATCGACTTGCAATCGAAAGTGGCGGGGGTGAACATTTCGGAAGCGACGCAGAAAGACGAGGACTTGTTCACGCAGATCAGCGCGCTCGATCATCAGGTGCTCGGCGGGTCGACCGCCGTCGTAGCACTCATCGTTGACAACCGCCTCTTCATCGCCAACTGTGGTTTGTTTCTTGATCAAATTGATTTCTTTATGTGTCTCTGTTTTTACACTCACTGTAGCATGCATTATTCGGCATGTTAAATACAATATAACCTACTTTGTTGATTTCATCTATACTTTTTTTATAACAAATGAAGGGCGGCGCAATATCATAAATCCTCTTGTTCAAGCAATCATCATATTAATTTGATATTTTTTGACGCCAACCTTGAGTGAATGTATCTGAAAAGCTGAAACTTTTATGGTACAGCTTCATAGTTAATGTAATTATGAACACAATTTAAAAACAAGTTTGAATATTTGGCATTTTTAGGAGACTCGCGAGCCATTCTGGTCAAAGCGGATAATCTCGGCCAGCTGACCGTCTTCCAAGTTAGCAAGCAGCATGACACGAACGACAGAGACGAGCAGTTGCGGCTGAATCGCATCGGATTGAGTGAGGACGACATTCGCCACTTCGGCGTCCCTTACTGCACTCGATGCATCGGCGACTACAGGTTTCAATTTCCCTCTATTTACAGCTGTAACGGCAAATTTTCCCTCCCCAACATTATCGGCAACCGAAATTCTGTATTTTCTCTGACTCTGAAATAGCGTTGATATCCTTGTTAAGCATGATGTGATGCCAATTCATTTCACAAATGATTTTTTGGTTCAAGAAAGATCAGAAGACAGTTAAATTTATTGACGTCTACTATCTTCATAACTGTCATCCTTGAAATTGGATTTTCTCTCAAAATGTTCACGTCCCAGTCTTCTTACCTCTGTTAGACACATCCTCTATATCCGTCTTCAGGCGAAAGGCCGGCTACAAGGAGGTCGAGCACCTGTCAAAGGCCGCTTCCGATCCTGTCATCAGTGAACCTGAAGTTCAGGGTGGCTTCCTCATCGACGAGTCATTCCGATTTCTGATACTCATGTCTAGTGGAGTCTGCACTGCATTGGAAGAATCGGCTGACGGTACGATTTAGCTTACATTCGACGTTCTTTCATCAGCAAGGGCTGCAGGGATGATTGAAATAGGCAAAGCGCCTAGGCTTCTGGAATTTTTCGAGTGTGTTGTACGCCATGCTGATGAAAAAGTGTAGAGAATATTCGTGACACAGTGCGTAAAGACACTCTTGCAGACTCATCGCAGCCGCCGAACGCGACGATCGCCGGACTGGTGGCGACAGAATTCTGTCAGCAGAAATCGCTGAACGGCGTGGCGCAGGCGGTGATCGACTGCATCGCGCGCAATCATCAGGAAGCATTCATCGAGGGAAAACTGAAAGCGCCCACGGGGCACCAGAAGCGCGAGGACATGACGCTACTCGTGTGCAACTTTCATCAACCGCTGCCGATGGCGAGTCGCGGCCACCTACCGTCCTTTTCCGGCCCTCACATGGATCCGTTCTTGGCGTTCGTCCGTCCTCCCACAGTTGTGACAGACTTCGCTACCGCAGACAGTGAGACGCTGCGCGGCACTAACGCCCTCACCATCGGCAGCGCCTATTCGTCGGCGGGCGACGATGACGATTCCAACCCCATCGTGCTTCCGCTCGACAGCAACGGCTGCATAGCTCCCTACGTCTCCTTCGACCAATATGACAAGCATCCCGATCGAGCGAGGATTGAGGCTGAGATCCAGCAGTTGATGGAATCTTTCTCTGCGAGCCGCACGATCAAGGAGGAAGTGGAACCCGCCGACGAAGAACAAGTTCACGTGTAGCGGAGAGAGATATTAACACACTCGCGTGCAGGAAGGGCATTCAATAACGCGTCGAGTGCGCTCTGTGTTCACTTTGGTCGTGCATTGAAGTGCACGTCAAGGACATTCGGACGCCTTACTGAATACGGCCCTGCAATTGCCACCGTACGAGCCAGTCGGTCTAATAATTTTGATTGACCTCGGTCGATTGATTTCTATTCGATGTATTGAGTCTAAAATTTGCTCTAAATTAGTATCTACCGATATCGGGCGATTGAAGCGCGTTTCGATCGAGCTCGCTCGCTCGCTCTCTCTTTTTCGGCTTAAATGCCCTCACTTCAGTGATTGGTTCCTCCGGTTAATGATTCAAAAAATGCTGTACAAATCAGTTTGTTACGTTTTTAGTCAACTACTATTTGTACGTTGTAAAAATGTTGACGATGTATTAAAACGTTTTCAATAATTCATAAGAATAAGCACATCGTCGTAGTCGATCACTCCCACATTCGCGTGGTGTCCACATAATCGCCGTCAGGACTTTCGTAGTTGTCGATCGGCGGTGTTTCCGGGGGACCGTGATAAGTGCTCGGCACCAAAGTCGGATCCGGCTACAACACAACAGAAAAGATACTATAAAACATCGAAAACGTGTCCGTCATTTAGGGATTCAACGATTGCCGAAGCAATTTTCGAAAAAAAACTTCAGATTTCATTAATTCCTATTTCCAAATGATTTTTTCGATAAGATACTGATTCACAAATAAAATTAATATTGAACCGTTTGGGACCGAATGCAAGAGTTTAGCGATCCAACGGAATCGCAATCGTTGCAGCTCTACTGACGTTTCTACGCACCTGAATGGCGGCCTGATAAAGCTCCTCGCTGACCCCTTTCAAAGCGGCCAGCGCGCTCGTCTGCAGGCGGAGGACTGAGCTGATATGTTGTTGATCTCGCGCACACAAGCGAGTGCGGTCGGTCGAATATTGTTTATGCACAAGCGCTCTTCGTTCCAACTCTTCAAATGGCAGGTGGGCGATTGTACGGCTTCGTTCACTAAATATCGTCAATTAACTCGAGTTCACCTCACCTTGCACTGATAAAACAGTCCAGTGGATCAAACTATTGAGGCAAACGACGAACTCCGAGCACATCTTCCTGTCGGCCTATCTTTATTAGATATATTTATTTGACAAGGCTGTTCAACGATTAATTAATTGCATATATCATTTCCACCATATTTTGTAGAACTACTTTCACAAGAGGCTTCTCTGATTTAAAAAGGGTAATCGTTCAAGTGTGAATAGGATACAATGATATGACTCGCTGTCATTTTTTCACTCGTTGCTAAAATCAATTTCCGATACATTTCATGAGCAAAGTGTGACCGATATTTTCCTTAAAATATCCGGACAAGGCCAAAGGGCGATTGATTGACTTGAAATACGTAAACTGCTGCTTAAATATCCGTCGGATGGATAAAAATACGTACTTCAAATTGCGAGAAGAAATAACGTCGATGTACATCTCGTCGAGCGGCTTGGGCTTCTTGCTATGCTTTTGCATAGATCTAATTTCTTTCGTCAACTTGTTGCGCTTCCTCTCCTCGCGCATCTTTGCCAATGCCGGATCGAGCTTCTTAATTTTCTTCGTGAACACCGAGCTGAAAGAAAGACGCTTATGCCTCTAACACATTAGGATTATTATAGAAATATACACTGCGCGAGTTATAACTGTCAAGAATGCATTATCAATTCTTTTGCGCTAAAAATTCACAAGTTTCACAAGATTACCCGATGCCTTACACAGTAGTCATATTATAAATAAATTGCCGACCCGAACTAACCTTTGCAATGGAGTTAAATGAATATTGCGCTGTTGTTGTAAGCTCAACCCAGCCAAACAACGGTTCAGTTGACCAGCGATTAATCGATTCATGCTGCAAATTAATGACCAATGTCCACTTCCAATCAAATTTCTGCGTCAAGTAACGAACGAATGATTGTCAGAATCGAACTGACATTTTCGAGGTCCAAAATAAGCAATGAATGTCAAAATAGATTTATTACTAGTTCGAAAGTGCCAGTAAATGAAACAAATAAGGTTCATAGTACAAGGCGCCAACAAGGAGAACAGCAAACACCGGTCAGAAGCCGCTGAATACGAATTATGCTCGGCAAGACAGCTCCGACACTGGTTCAGGCTCATACATATCTCGCAAGCACGTCGGTAATTAGTGAAACGGTTAAGAAGTGTCACTGTGAATATTGCACAAGTAAGATCGCAGGAAGAGCTGAAAATTAACATTGAAAAATACAACGTGAACAGTGGAATCTCTTGTAAAAGAAAACAGAATAAACGAATTAGATGCGAACGTTGGGTTTGGCAAAGGCACGCGTTGACACGGTGATGATCTGTACACCAGAGAAAGGCAATTTGTTGGCTAATCGGTCATTTCCAGAAAGAGCGAATACGTCTGTCTCGTGCATTCGCCCTTGTTTTCGTCAAACAGGAACTTGTAATAGCTTCCATCAGCACAAACGACTGAAATATATAGGACACATAAAAGATCGAAATGGTTTCGAATAGAAACAAACGAACCGACGACCGAGCCGGGATCGGCGCCGAATGCGCAAATGGACGGAATGTGATGTTTGCCACCGGACAAAGGCAGCTGGAAGCGCGAGAAACTCACGTCGCCCGGAAGGTACTTCGGCAGCAAGGCTGTGCTGAAACAAATTATTCTTTTTTAAAATTACAGGAATCATTGTAGGGCGGCAAAAGCCTCTTCAGAATGAGAAATCTATCCACGGTGATTGGCTAACAAATTAAGGGAGACTCGAGTCAAACAGATTGGCCTAACTATATCATTTTCACATCAAATTTATATTAAATGCGCCAAATTTTATTTGAAAAGTGTCCAATATAAACTTGAACATGGTATACTTATTGTTTAAGTTACTTTTTAATAACGAGTAGAAAGAGAGAAGGACAGTACCGAGAACCCTTTCGTTGCCGACCATTTTTAGCCAGCGAAAAGATGTGAACAGTGCCATGATCACTAGTTGCGCACAGCAATGAAGCGTCGTGAGAAAAGTTGATGCTGAAAGCGGTTAATAAAAACGGTTCTTTGCAGCGCGTATAATTCACTCACCAATAGATTAAGGCCGGATTGGATCCGCGCCGCAGTTCGCGCAACTTGTCGCCGGTGGCCGTGTCAAACACGCGAATTAGTGTGCCTTTATCCGACGATGTCGCGAGACGAGTGCCTAAAATTAAAATCAATCATTAAAAACACTAAAATCGAATCAGTGAATCAATTAAAACCACCAATCAAAAATTAAAATAATCAAAATCAGTCAATAAGATCCCATATCCCTAACCAACCATTAGACAAGTACCTTCAATGTTCAGCGCAAGACACGACAATTGCCCGTTGTGCGCTTCCACGATCAACGGTGGCCGGTCCGGCTCTGCCAGGTCGACCAGACGTACACCGCCCACTTTTCCGCGTGCGGGAAACGCCAGCAACGAGTTCTGACTACTTGGGCACAGACAGCATAGACCTGCAATAACAACAGGAATATAGTACACGGAAACACGATTATTAGAGCAACCCTTCGTGCCGACGCACTTACAAGGAACTGTGGTTTACTTCCTCTTCTGGGGAACGTACCGTCGATTTCTATTTCTATTATTAGTTGCGCATGATAAAACTGTTAATTACAACATCTCCTTAATATAAATCAATTTAAGCATAATAAGATTAGGATTAGATTATGAATGATACAGTTTATATGATTTTCATCCGGCTTGTCGTGAGCGGCCGTGAATTACAAATTAATATGTAATAAGATTAAAATAATAGTGTGAATGATATAATATGCATGATTTTCAGCCAGCTTGTCATACGCGGCTAAAAAACAATTCACGGCTCATTTCTCCACAAATGAGGAGGGTGACGAAAGTTGCCTTTGAACATCAAGAAAAAGAATATTCGATATAAGACATCGATCATTCAATTTGAGATGTCAAAAATCAAAATTTCAGTGTTTATAAGAGTGACGAACCGCGGGGGTTGGCATCCGTTTCGAAGACGTGCAGCTGCTCGGGCGTCTGAGTGAATGTGTACACCTGAAGAAAAGCCATCAGCATCAAATTCATGATCTACAAGGCGATTTTAAATCACAATTGTTCGATTATTAACAATAAATCTCGACTGATACCGTAACTGGCAACAATAAACACAATTTTTCACCAAGAACGATGGTTCTTCTTGGTTTGTACATGCGTTAATTGATAGAAAAAAGCGTTTTCGACTATTGAAGCAGACTGCCTTATTCAGTCGAAGATTTCTTGTTACTGATCGGCACAATTTTATACCTTGAGCATCGATTCCAGCACCACCACGATTCGGTCGCGCCGCAGTCGCACCGCCTTCACGTCCGTGGCAAAGTCCAGCTCGATCACGCACGTCTTGCGCACATCGTCCCAGATCATCACTGCAATTGTCATCAGTCAGTTATGTCTCTTTTCTACTGAATCATATCGTTTAAGGAAATCATAGCGCCCGTGAAATCATTTTATGACTTTACCCTCTATTTTTGTACATTCTGTCTTTACCTACATATTCCAGAATCCTTGCTTTAGCAGCGGATAAGGGCGAACGGTGGGCACGCCTCAAATCGGAACACTTAGTGGTATGTGACAATTTTCCCACCATACATTACCCCCATCACCACAACTGTAATAAAATACAGTAAAAGTCCTTTACAGTGGTTCTGCTTATAGCGGTCAGATTTGATAGACTAGGATTTTTGGCATGTTCCATAAAGGGCAAAGATCGGTTTTAACGGTAACCGTTTATTCTTGTGAAAACATGCCGGTCCCCCATTTACAGCTGTAAACAATTTCTACTGCATTTCAAAGGTAATACCTGAGTGGAGACAGTAAAGGTATTCCTATTTGCATGCTTGAGGGCATGAAATAATATTACAGGTGAAAGAATTCTGGCAGATTTCACAAATGAATACCAATACATTCAGATCGTCTATAATACATTTTTGTCGTAATGCATGCCAACCTGGCCAGAATTATTTCATCAGTGCAACAATGTTATATCCTTTAGTCCAAGGCAGTGTTATGAATTGCAACATCCCCGCATTCTTCAGCGAACTGCAGAGAATTCAGCTGAACAAACTTGCCTTTATTTCGCGGAAATGCCGGTCGTCTGCCGCCGCCCACCAATGCCAAATAATTGCATCGAAACAGCATTTCAACATGGCCGATGCCGCCTTCGCGCAAGTCCTCCCGCTCCTTCTGCTTCAGCGGATCGCAGTTGAAGACGCGGAAGCCGGTTTCCAAGCCGCACGAGAAACAGCCTTGGTCTTGGTTGAAGCCGATGAACAATAGCCCCGAGCCGCCAGCCTCTGCGCTCGCCACGTTCATTGTTTCTGCAGCAATGGGGGGCTCTTCGCTTTACTCAATTTCGCTCATTCTTCTCTCGTTAAGCTACGTCCTTTTACTTTTGGACGTCTCTATTTGGCATTGTCGTTGTTGCTGGCAGGAGCGATTGTTCAGCAGAGGAGCGTTTTCTGTATGTCCATCGTGATTCAGGCGCCGTTACTATGTCATGCATAACGTCGGTCGCGCACCGAGCGAAACGCGTCAACAAGATTCTCTTCAACATTACTGCGCAAATATAGACGTGAAAATGTGAAAAAGTGTGCAAGTTTTTAAATAATTTGTGAAGTTATCAATGCGTTTTTAAGTGAAAATGTAGCTTTGGTTTGTGTAAGCGCCGTTCGCCTTGCGACAGCGATACTTAGCAACTACGGTAAGAGCTCGGTCGCTACGTCAGTCGCAGTGAGCGAATCAGACCAGCGCGGCGGCAGGAGCGGCGTAGGGATGCAGCGCGTGTCGTCATCAGCGGCGGCGGCTGCGGGGCGGAGAGTCGAGTGCGACCAGCTGAAAAGAGAACGCGCCCGTCCCCCGACGGCTCTGCGGATCGAAGCTATGCGCGTCTGTGCCGATTGGCTGGCTGTCGGTCGCCGACCAATGTCGCGCACGAGACGAATTACTCTCCAGGCCGCGTCCGACCGACCAACGATGTCATTGTTTTTGCGCCTCGTCCTCTAGCGCCCGCGCTGTAGATCTTCCTCTCCATCAGCGCCTCTGCTCCTTCCGTATTTTGCCCAGCCTTTTCTGCCCTTTTTCTGCCCTGCACTCTGCTTCACGCGCGTTCTTTGCGCGCTCTTAGTAGACTTCTATATTGAGTCATCTAAATTGTGTATATACAGATCACGTGTTTGATAGTAGCGCGCATCCGATTGATGACTAAATGTGCGCGACCCGGTGCCTCTTAGCGTGCGCGATTAAGAGAACGAGGGCGGCAGTAGCGCGCGCGCATTCCGTCAATGTGATGACGGCAATGACATCATCCATTGGTCCCTTGCGCGCGCGGGTTTCTCAGCAACGACAATCACCCCATTACGCCGCTGGCATTGTTTCCTGTCCGGTTGGCGCACTTGACTATCGAGCGTATATTTGCAGTCAGTCGGAACGTTGAGCCAATTCGCAGCCGCACCGACAATTGTCGTCGGTCGTAGCGAGCTGATTCGAAAATGGTGCAAACTTACCAAAGTCCGGTGCGCATTTACAAGTATCCATTCGAGTTCGTCATGGCGGTAAGATTAGTTGTTGATGGAATTTATGTAAATTTGTGTGACGATGAATGTTCAGGCGTACGAGAAGCGATTCCCGACCTGCCCGCAGATTCCAATCTTCGTCGGCTCCGAGCTCACCTACGAGTACCATTCGCCAGACGGAGCTGAAGAGGTGCTGGATCGTAAGTGCCAGCTCAACGTCGATGCTCCCTATCTCTTGAAGAAGGTACGGTGACGATTCTCAGTCCCTTTTCTACCTTTTATGTCGCAAACATATTTAATTGATTTTTTGTCCAAACTTGATTTTGTAAGGTTTGAATGTAAGGTTAGGCTTGTGTTCTTCAAAGCTTGTTTATAGCCGAGAATATTCCGTGATTTCTGATTCAGGCTCACGCGCAGGATGCAATTATTGGTTAATTGGTAGCGTTAGTAAACATCCGTTAATCGGACATTTTGCGTCCGTTTTGAACTCGAAAAACATCATTATAACAATAAGCAAGCTGTGATAATTGTACTAAAAATTGGAGTCCATGGCTTGTGTACCTTCTCAACGGAAGTACGACGCCTAATCGGCTTTTTGTTATTCAGATCGCTGGCGTAGACTACGTGTACTTCTCGCAGAAGAACTCGCTGGATCGCAGGAAGCGAACGCTGACAATCGAAGCGTCGAACATTTCTTTCGCCTCTAGAATCGTCATCAAGGAGAACTGCTTCTATTATGTTAGTCCTTATCTCTGCCTGAGGAGCTCCCCACTGCAGTGTTTCTCTTTTTTCCGTGGGTCTCAGACGGCGCGCGACTTTTTTCTTCCTCGTCTGGCGCCCGTCCGTTGGCGATTTTCATTTCCACTGGGTAGCGTCGTCTGGAATCGATCGATTCTGGCGCGGTTTTTCGCTTTCTCCATCTTCTTGCCTTCTTGTGATCGATTCAGCCCACGCCGCGCGCCAATCGACCACCACCGCCGCCATCCGGCGCGAGTGATGTCATGAGTGATGTTTGCGTTGCCAACCGATTTTGCAGCTCAATTGAATTTGACGAGGCGCACATTTTACGTTGTGACGATGAGGGTTGGGGGAGGCGAGCGATTGAGCTGACGGGTTATAATTGAGATGGATGGGAATGCTTCCCTTTGCCATTTGTTCACTGCTCAGGCGGACGTGAATGCAAGTATTGATTTATTTAGGTGCATCCCGACAACCCACAATGGACTTGCTTTGAACAGAGCGCCAGTCTCGATGTCAAATCATTCTTCGGCTTCGAATCGACCGTGGAAAAATTGGCTGTCAAACAATATGCCGCTAATATCACCAAGGTAGCGTTTAATACGTAATCTGT